>OAMR01000609.1:679776-692504 GCA_900205405.1 Echinochloa crus-galli | reverse complement strand
GCAAGAAAGCTTGGCACTTGGCGTGGCGGACTCAGGAGACGACAGAGGATGAGGGCCGTGGTGCAGCGCGTCCTGTCGGCCAGCGTCGAGGTGAGCGCCCTCCTCAACTCACTGCACGGCCGCAATTTGCTCGGAATCTTGGTAGAGACGAGCCCTGAATGCTTCTTCTGTTCTGGGAGGTCGCAGGTGGAGGGGCGACTAGTGTCGGCGATCGGCCCTGGACTCCTCGTTCTCGTCGGTGTCCACAAGGCCGACACCGACTCCGATGCCGACTACATGTATACACTCCGCTCCTCCCCCACTTACTCCAATTACTGGCCATTGTCTCAATTCTTTGGGATTACCCGTTACTAATATTTTCTGAAGCCCACCAGAATCTCTAGTGCGAAACTGTTTATCCAGAGATCAGTAATTTGAGCTAGTGGAGTGATTGCGATGCAGGATTGAATGATGATTCTTGAAAATGCTGAAATGTTCAGTTAACCTGGCTTGCTGTTATAGGTTCAGTTGCATTCTGATATAACACCGTATCTTATGTAGTTGTCGGAAGGTCCTGAACATGAGGCTATTTCCTAACGAGAAGACTGGCAAAGCATGGGATCAAAGTGTATGTCCTGGGTCCATCCTGGCATGAATAGAGAATAAAATTGGCCTACTTGAAAATGTTAATTATCTCCTGCGCTTCATATGAGCTTTAAAGATACACCTGAATAACTTTTTTTTTCCTTCCTGCAGGTTATGCAGCGCAACCTTGAAGTCCTATTAGGTAATATAATGCGGTCTTGCCCTCAAGTGTAAATAATAAATAACCTCCAGTATGCCTGCTATTAACTACTCTGTTTCTAAGCTGATGCTTTATTCAGTTAGTCAGTTTACATTATATGGCATCCTGAAGGGTAACAAGCCAGATTTTCATGTGGCTATGACACCTGCAAAAGCAAAACCATTCTATGCTTCTCTAGTCGAGAAATTTCAGAGGTCATATGCGGCTGATTCAGTGAAAGGTAATACATATTCATTCACCATCCTGAACTCTTGATTATCATGTAGTTTCTTTTTTGTTCACATGGATATGCCATACTGGGACTTGCCTATCGTAGCTGATGAACTGTAACTTTACCATGCTTCTCATGATCCTGAACATTCCTTTATGATGGATGCACATTTCATACCCCTGGAAGTACATATCTTGTTATGTTGTGCTAATAACTTAGTATTTTATTTACTAATGTTTTCTATTTGTTCTGCTAACTCTTTTACTTTGCTGATATATTGCCATGAGTATGTCAAGTTTAGTGAGCCAGAACAACATAGCCATCTCCACAAACAAAAGTAAAGCATTACTCTTAGCTTCAACTAAGCATCTGAATGTATCAGGCAATGTGCTCATAATACACAATCTTCTTGCAGTTGGTGGAACTTCTTTTTTTTTTGCTACCATGCAGTTGGCGGAACTTGTTCCTGCTGTTATTTCTTTTGTAATCTGTTCCGTGTACATTTGAAAGATTTCTCCCATAAGCTACTTTAACATGAACATGAATCTGATGTCATTCCTACTACTTGGGCTATTTTTGGCAGATGGCGTTTTTGGAGCAATGATGAAGGTGCCTCTGAGTTAAAAATATGTTGTTATTGACTTTGCATGTCATATGGCATATTGAGAATAAGAGTTAATTGGAAGCTCTTGCAGGTTTCTTTGGTAAACGATGGCCCAGTGACAATGCAAGTCGACTCACCCTCACAGCAAGGCGCTGCTGAGTCAAGGTGAGTTTCCTCAAATCATCAGGCTTATTATTGTGCTCTTTGTTGTGTTGTATATATACATGCTGATGACAAAAGCATGCTTATACAAACTTGGCTGATTTATTTGTTTTTATGCATTTGAATAGCAATGGAAATGATGGTTTGCTTAGAGATGGTGAAGCAAGAGTACCAAAAGAGACATGCTAGATGTGTATGACTGGGTCTCCTAAAATCCTGCTGGGCTGGAGCCCTGGTCAATGTTTTCCATTACATCATGCTCATGCAAAATTTTGAGTTTGGGGCTGGAGCTGAAAGAAGTTATGCTCCTGTCTGACCTGACCTGACCTGTTGGTCACTGAAGAAGTCAGCGATTTTTCTTACGATCGAGTTGACATTGATCCTATCATTTGCTCTCAAAAAGAATTTATGTAAAGCGTCTTGGAGTTTTTCCAGTGGCAGTCACTTCCAACATTGTTTTTTGTGCAAATGAGACCGATAATTCAAAATCGATTCTTGAGAGATGCTCTTTAATTTTGTGGCCAGTTGTTAGCAGCAGCAAAGACAATCTAAATGCAATAATGTATCCAGAGCCTTGGCAGTCGGAAGACGTACAATAGCATCACCTGGCATCATTGCTAGTGCTAGCTCTTGTCCCTAGTAGAATAGAAGAAGAGGAAGATCTCATGGCGACGGCGGCTGCATTGGGTGTCGCCGGAGCATTGCCGCTGTTGGCGTTGTGCAGCAGCGCCGTGGCCGCTCCAGCCCTGGATGACCAGAGCAAGAGCTGCTGCTGCTCGGCCAGCTGCCTCCGCAGCGCGGCGTTGTCGGCGCGCAGCACGGCGTTGTCGCGGCGCAGGCACGCCACCTCGCGGTAGCATCCCTCGGCGGCGTCGCGCTCCCGCCACCGCGCCTCCCAGGTGAGCGTCTCGGCGGCGCGGCGGCGGGCGGCGTCGGTGGCGTTGGCCTTGATGAGCTTGGTGAGGTTGGCCACTCCGAACACCAGGTGCAGCGCGCGGAAGTCCTTCATCCTGTGCGCCGGGAAGTAGGCGGCGAGCTCGCAGTTGGGCTCGCACTTGCGCCGCTGGTGCTTGCACACCGCGCAAGCACCGCCGCCGGTCATTCGCCCTGACTGCACCGTAGCATCAACTATGCATGCATATATGGAACATGCAAGAAAGTAAGGTGAGAGGAGGGTCGCGGCTTTCTAGGTTGCTCACAGCAAGAGTAACTTCTTTCATCATCAAGTAAGTACTGTACACTATTATTTCAGGGTGTGGATCAACCACTACAAATTTTTGATCCTTCCGCAGTACGTTCCACTATTAAGAAAGAAAGAATGAATGGGGGCATGCCACGAAAGAATAGCCCGGGGCGAAAACCAATCGAGGTGCTAAGCTCAAGTGCATAATCATGCAGGTGTCGCCGCCTTGCCGCCTTCTGCCCCATGGACCCCTTTCAAGCTCAAGATTCCTGTTAGGCCTCGTCCTTTAGCCAGCCGCTCGATTTCACCGAGCTTCAATTTCAGATCTTCCAATTCTTTTGCTAAACTATCCTCCCTTTGTCTCAGTTCCTACCCAAAAAAAAACAACTGTTAACGAAAGCAAAATTAACAAGCTAACATTAGTAATTCTCCTGTGCAATATGTCAATTTCCCATTAGCGTAGGACTGGCCTACTGAATTTCGCAGGCCCTAGACCACGCAAAACGGCTCTATCACCTCATAGTTCAACCGGGAGCAATGCATTCATAAAAAATTTCAGTTCATGTCTTTGCTGTCAGAAATGACATCAATAGCCAATTTTAGCCAGTGATTAGTAAACCTCTGTTTTGGGTTGACTCCTGGGACATAAAAAATACTCCATTGCTCCACATCCAAAGCCGTAAAAGCAGTCGTGACATACTTTGACTTCTCTCATAAGGAGCCGCATCTAATATGTGGCTGCATAAACCTTATTGGCAACGTTTCTGTGTCATAAATCATTCCTCTGAAAAAGGCATTAATCCATTATAGACGTTCATAGTAATGACGCATGTGCAAACCGTCATATAATATATTAGAGTAGATCATACTGTAATCAACAATTCCTGGTAGGCAAACTACACTCAGGATGTCAATTTTACTTCCTTACGTAATATGCTCATTATGACACTACAGATCTCCTAACATCTCAGCATGTTTTCACTCTATATTATCTGGAAACAAACTACAAGCATCAAAGATTAATCTGAAGGACCAAACTTTCTATTTCTCTGTGTTCTGAAGGGAAAAATAATAATAATGCTCATAGGATTGAGTAGTGAATGAGGCAGGTACGGAGCTGTTAGCATTGCACATTTGTATTCTATGAGTTCAAACTCTTAAAGAAAGCAGAGAAATGGCATTGGGTGAAAGACACTACCTCAAGTTCCTGTTTACGAGCTTCTTCCTTCCTAGCCTCTGACCTTGCACTTCTTTGAACCTCAAAAATTAAAGCAGCAACAGCAACCTATTATCATTATGACAAAAGAAATAGTGTATCATTAGCTGAGCGTTAAATATACTCCTGTGGGGTGGCTGCAGATGTAATTTCACATATGATTTATTATTGGTTTCGAGAAGTACCGAAAAGATAAAGGCTTCTCCAATGAGATCTGTAGCAGCTTGTACTGCTTTCTGCTCATTTAAAGGCCTGATCTCCACATCAGTGGCATGCCCGTAGATGCGCCTTTGTATCTTTGTGGTGATACGATGGTTTATCTGCAACAATGGTTACCATCACAAGAGAAGGAAGGATGCAATTACACTAAATAGCCTAGAATGCTCCCCCTTTGCTCATATGCCTAGTCCAGACTTGGTGGGCTTGAATTGAAGCCTATCATAAATCAAGTGAACGGATCCCCTTGCTAACTAAGGAGCAGTTATGTGCTGTGCAGGGGGATCTGTCATTTGACCTAGAATAAGAATGCAATTAGCCCCCAAAATAAAGAGCAAACGGTGGGGGAAGCTTAGCTTACCTGGGCGATGGCGATGATGAAGTTGCGAAACTTGGGGTGGACGGCGGCCTGGCTCTTGAGGCGGCTGGCGATGGGCTTGGACAGCGTCCGCAGCGCAAGGGTGCCCAGCTTCGCCACCGGCAGCGCCATTCACGGATCTCCTCCCTTCGCCGCCGCCGCCGCCGAGACCGCGAGCGAGGGGATTGGGATTCGTGTGGGATTGAGAATTGATTGACTCCTCGGTCGAATCCAACCTACGGGATGGAGGGAATTGGAATGGACTGCCTGGTAGGCTTGCGCTAAAACGGAACGGATGGACAGGACAGGACGTTCTCCATTTCTAGTCAACTGCAAATCTTCTTCTTGCCAAGCAAGGCTACCCTTCTTCTTGGAGTGGAAGGGTTTGACTAGTCATCCGTTCCACCCAAACAGTGCTCAAGGAGTTTGAAGCAAATTCCTATAACTGCTCTTTCGGTTTACAAGCGGAACGCACTCAGTTCAATCGGAATAATTAGTCAAAAATATTAGAAAGATCAATGCCCAAAGATAAATCAGATTACAAATTAAGTCATATCCTCATGCCTTCTTGCACTATAGATATAACTAATAATATAGATAATGTACAAATCCTCATTTCGCCATTTCGTTGAGATTATGCATGACCGTGGCACAGGCCTGACTCATCAGTTTAGCTTTTGGTACTAGCAATTATAATGTTCTTTTTGGTACTAGCAATTATAATGTTGCAAGCCGATATTTTCCCATATTTCCTTACACGTAATCGTGGCAAAATAAAAACAAATGGCTCCCTCAGGCACACACACAATTCAATATACATATATTTCAGTCTAGACCAAGGTTTTCTAATTCACATATGATGTATATGTCATGTACAAATAAACAAAAAAACATTGTGCCTCAACTTTATATCTTAAGTAACGCTGATCTAGATGAATTGATTATAGATCAGTTGGTAAGGTTCATTGAACCTGTCCACCAGGTTCGAGTCATCGACTCAGCACTGGTGTCGCATTTTTCTAAATTTATTGCAGGATTTAACCGGTGCTATTCTTTGAGTACCAGACGATGTTCCCGTCGACAGCGAGGCGCATGTGGTGACTTCGTCAATCTTGAGATCTGTCAGCTTAGTCTCTTGGAGGTGTTCATAGGGGTAGGGCTGCGTATTTGTATTCATAGAGGTAAGTGTGCGCGCGTGTTTGTGAGCGTATGCGTCTGTACTGTGTTTCTAAAAAAAAGTAATGCTGCTCCAGCATCTTCGCCCTCCAGGTAAAAATTCTATCACTATTAAGGTGGGGATTGCTCCATCCGTCCCTTAATCTTGATAAAATACCCAAAAACCAGCCCCAAGAACCCCTTCTCCATGGACACCCCCTCCTAATTCTTTCCCCTCTGATGGTGGGTCCACTTATCGTTGTGAATTTGTGACTAAATTATTATCAGGAGATTATTATAACACATTTCCTTAAAAAATATTAGGTTGCTCCCCAATGACATCTCTTATCAAGAGGCTGTTGAAAATGCTCTCTAATTTAACTTCTCCCTCTGGTTTGGTGAAGAAAGTCGTTTAGGACAGCGACATGGTCACCAAAGCACAATTTTGACTTATCTTTTCTATAAAAATATTCTTAAAAAATTATATATGTATATTTTTATGAAAGTATTTTTCAAGACCAATCTATTTATATAATTTTCACATTTCCAAACTCAACGACTTAAATGTTATTCATGATTTATATTCCCTGATGATTTTGAAAATAAATGTAGATCATTCAAACATTGTCCTTAACGACTTCTTTTACCAAACCGGAGGGAGTATTTAAGGGTGTATCCCCGCCACTCATTGGGATTGTAAGGTCATTTAAGAGTACGGCCAGCTCGGCTCAGTCTAATTCATTAGTCTAATGAGACAGTTCAGAGATCGGCTCGGCACGTTAACAAGTCGGGGCAGCTTGTAATTGAGATCACGAGCTAGATGTAAATTTATAATTACCACCTTTAATATATAACATATATGTAACAGAAGAAATATGTCAATTATAAAGTTCTAAATGTTCAAAATCACCATGCATGGAGCATGTGCAAGAGACAAGTCGATCAAAAGTATATTTATTGTATTATGTTTGGCACAGCTCCTTGTATTGGACCTTATAACTCGTTTGTCTTATGAGTATCTTGCTACCATGAGCCAACCATTAACGAAACGAGCGAAGACAGCCACTTGGCACGTTAAAAGATCCATTGAGCCGACCCAAGCTATAACCAAAGTCGAGCAGACTCACGAGTTTCAATCTTTGAGTATAGTCCTATACAAGAGATTAGTGCCACCACATCACCGCAACACCAACCCTTATTCCTATGCGCTTCTCCAAACTTCAATGATAGACTTTTTTATATATATAAATGGTTGCCACAGCTAGGGGTGGATAAGGAGCCGGCTCGGCTCGGTGGTGCTTGTTAGGTTAATGAGCTGGCTCGGCTCGGCTCATTAACGTAGCGAGAAAAATGCCAGCTCGGCTCGGCTCGTTATGCTCGCGAGTCAGTACATAAACATATGCTTTCAGATTCAATAAGGTATATATGTGATCAACTAACATGTAAAATTATGGATATAATGCGGCATACTGATGATTCAAATAATATAGGTGACAAGCCTTAGTTAAATCAATCAAGACATAGGCATAACATAAAGTTCCATATACCATAGTTAAAAATTTAATTGCCGATAGTTCAATAGTAAATATATTATGGTCTATAGTTAAAGATTTAACACATATGGTATACGGATGATGTTTTTAGGTCTATTGGGCTGCATATTGGCATAGCTTGTGCCCTACTACCATGCTAATGCACTTAGTTCGTTAAGCTCGTGAGCCAGCTCGAACTCGCTCGTTATACTAACGAGCAAAAACTCTTGCTCGACTCGTTAGGAATATACACCGAGCCGAGCCGAGCTGGCTACGATTTGAGCGAGCTAATGAGCTTCGAGCGTTTTGTCCAGCCCTAGCCACAGCCATCCACATTCTTGTTAAAATGTTGGATTTCAAGTTATATTGTTTCAATCCACTCAATTTTCTTTATTTGTGGAGAATGACAACATAGTTAAAATTTTGCTTTTCTGATATTTTGGAAATGTAACTTCAAGTAAGAAATCAACTCTTGCAACATTTTTCTCATGTTTTCTATATGATAACATCTTAGGCTATCTCCAACAAGTGATCCAAAAGAAGACCCAAACCCAAAATGGGTCTCCGATTGTACTATTTTAGCCTCCAACAGAGTACCCATAACCAAACCTAAAATGAGTTTTTAGAAGAGAGAACCTAAATCTGGATATCCTCTCTCTTCGTGATCCATTTACAGAAAGGATTCTCTTTTGGGTCTTCTGATGAAAAATGAGTTTATGGGTCATGGATATTTTTACTGTAGGCAAGCTAAAGTAGTAAATGGATCTCCGATTTGGGTCTGGTTGGAGCCTACTATATTGCTGCAGTCCGCGCGCGGTGCGGCAGTGCCTAAACCCTATCTACAGCCTATTCCTAATTCTAGGGAGCGTTTATCTCTTTTAAAGAAAAGTGAGTCGGTGCTTATATGTGTAGACTTTAAAGTTGATACTGACCAACTCTACGGAGATCCTTGTTGATCTAGCAAATTTTTACCCTAGTAGTTAAGTGCAACAGCTTTTAACATGTAATTAAATCATAATTACTGAAACTATTTCCCACTTCATATATATGTTCTTACTCCAATGCGATTACAAGTAAGGATCAGTAATGAATTAATTAATTAGAAAGTAGTAAGCTGATTCTGCTTTCCAACAGCACTCCTAAAAAATAATGGAAAAAATCTTTAGACAGGATCTTGTTTCAGCACACACCTTCCATTATAACCAAAATGCACTGAGCACGCAATTAACTTAACTAGCACTAGCAAATTATCGAAGCAAATGTGCGTGGTGTGGATATGCATCAAATATGTGGAAGGCCAATCGAAACCACCGGCGGCCTCCCATATGTTGATGTTGGTAGGTTATTGGGCACCCCATTGCCTTGTTGCAGCTTCCCTTTAGCTTCCCTGAACCTTAGACCATTTGACATTTGGCCAAGCACACGGCAAGACAGCTACTTAATCTTTCTTAAATATTGGGAGCAAAGATCCTCGATCCTTTACTGAAATGCACATCTGCTCTATCAGCAAGAGGATCAACCTGCACTGAAAAGGTAAATATATTGCATAGGTTTGGACAATAATAATAGAGTAGTAAAGCGCTCTCTTCGTCGTGCCATGCATGCTTTATTATTTTGTTAAGAACAATAGCAAAGTCTAGTAGTTAGATTAAATTAAGAGGGGCTAGTCTTTGATCAATGCTGCACTTAGCTTGTTGAGAATATATATATATATATATATATATCCGTTTTTCTTTATTTCTAGTCTGCTTGCCATTGCATTGCCTCCCCTTCTCCTCAGCTCGCTCCACAAACATACCGTATCATTCTTCAATTCCATTGCATCGTCTAATTTACATACACTACTAATAATTAAGAAGTCAAATTAAGCGTGGTCAATGTCTCCATTATTCCATCTCTTCGATCATGTTTGGATTGTCCCAAGCTAACAAAGTTTCCCCAGTGCAAAGATGTGAAACATACTGGGCCAAGAGAAGAAATGGCAAATAGACTAATAAAATTGGTCGTTCTAATTAATAGCTCTTTGCTTGTGGAAACTAGCTTGCGGATGCTTCCATCGATCTTCCAGCTTACATACATGCATATATATATATATATATATATATATATATATATATATATATATATATATATACTATATATATATATATATATATATATATATATATATATATAGTTCCATCATCAGTACGTTCAAATTAACACTGATCAGATCACTCATCATCGATCTCTAATAAGTGGCTAAACGTGATTGCATATTGCATTGGCTGCAAGAATTAACAAGCAATTCCATCATATCTGGAGGACTAAATAATTTAATTAAATCCACCCGTGCAGCGACGAGGAGCACAGCGCTTGCGCGCCAACGCCTAAGAAATCCCTGGTCTCCTCCCTCCCGACGGCGTCCTTGAGGCCGGCGTGGCGCACCGCCGACGACAAGACATCGTAGGCGGCCACGTTCCCGGTGGCCGCCGTGAGGTTGTTGAGCTGCTGGCGGCTGGCGGCGCCAAACATAGCTCCAGCAGCAGCAGCGTCGGCGAATTTGGTGCCCTCATCCACTGTTAGCGGCGGCGGGTTCGCGTTGCCGGAGCCGGACGTGACGGCACCCATCTGCGCGGCCTTGTGCAGCAGCGCCGTGGCGGACATGTCGGCGGGAGGCGCCGCGGGCTTGCAATTGGCGTTCTGCTGCCCGCTGAACACGGACGGCACGCTGTCTGTCGCGGCGGCGCTCGTCGTCAGCTCGCTGGCGTTTGATGAGGAGAGCTTGCCGTCGTTGCCGTACAGCCAGCCGTCCAACTGCGGCAAAGGCGGCGGCGCGGCGGAGAAGAGGTCCGCGTACAGCTGCGGGGGCACTAGTGGCGCCGGCGCGGCGGCGCCAATGTCGCCGGCCCACAGCGAGAGGCCGGCGAGCAGAAGTTGGCCGCCAGAAGCAGGCGGCGGCTTGAGGGCGGGGGACGGCGCCGGCGGCGGTGGGAGCATCATCATCCTGTTCATGTTCATGTTCATGTTGGGGCGAACGGGCAGCCGGGGTGGCGCACCCGCATCCAAGAGGTGGGTGTGGGCGGCCGGCGCGGCGCTGATGGAGGCGGTCGCTGCGGCGTTGAGCCTGGCCGTCTCCTCCGCCAGCGCGTCGCAGAAGGCGCGGTGGGTGATGAAGCTGTCGCGCCTGTCGATCGGAGTTGGAGAAGAAGATGATGATGAACAAGACAAAACGATGATATTTTATGATGGAATATTGAATAATGCAGCAAATAAATTTGCAATGCCTGGACCTGGAGAATATTGTTCCGCAGTCGCATCTGTACTCTCGTGTCCCGCAGGTCTTGGCGTGCGCCTTCCAGTCCGACTGCACGGCGTACTTCTTGGAGCACTTGTCGCACTTCCACTTCTTCTCGCCGTGCTTTCGGCAGAAGTGCTTCTTGATGCCGGTGAGGTCTCCCAGCGCGCGCTCCGGCTTGTGGTGCACGCAGCTCTTCTCCGGGCACACGTAGACGCGCTTCCGGGGCTCCTTGTTGCCGCTGCTTCGCTGCCGCAGCTTCCATGGCAGGTTGTGCCCGCGCCGGTGGAGCTGCAGGTTCTGGTCGCGCTGGAACCCCTTGCCGCAGATCTCGCACACGAACCGGTTCGTCGCCAGCAGCGCCCGCGGCGACAGGGCGATCACCTCCGCATCAGGATCTGCATTAATTTAATTTTGCATTGCATTGCCGCCTGGTCATGGATCGAGCTAGAACATGCATGCATGCATATTGAAGAAGAAGAAGAATATAATTATTAAATTAATGAAGAGATCGATATGATCTTGTTGCCTGGTGTGCCCGGGAGGTTGCGCTTCTTCTTGGCGGGAGGAGGGAGAGGCTGCTGCTCTTGTTGGGAATGGGAAGACGCCTGCTGCTGCTGCTGGTTGTTGTTGCTGGTGAGAGGAGCAAAGGGGTACTGGTTGCACATGATAATGGTGGATTCACTTGCCATTTCTGATCTTAATTCGATCGGTACAAGGAGCTGATCTAGTACGTATATATAGCAGTACGTACGTCTAGCTGCTTGTTCTTCTTGCTCGATCGCATCTCTAGCTAGCTACCTCTCGTCTGTCTCTAACAAATTAAAACAAAAGGACGGACGGGCTCGATCGGGGACAAAAGGGCAACTTTTGTTCTTAGCTGCGAGCTAGCCATTACTCGGTCGAGCAAGTAATAAGCCAACAAATGCAAGAGTCTAACTAATTTAGCTACGACGACCGGCAGCAACAAGCAGGCAGCTGCAAGAGGATAAATAGACACGGAGTGGAGAGGGATCGCAAGCCAACACTGCTATTATTATTATTATATATATATATATATTCTAGTGAGCGAGGGAGAGAGATACATACTGTGTACTAGTCATCAGTGAACGAGCGAGGAGAGAGAGAGAGAAGCAAATAAAAAATTTGATAGAGGTAAAAAGGTGAAAGTTGAATGAGTGCAGGCCGGCAGCAGAGACAGACCAGAGACCGTGGGTGTGCAATGCTATGGAATCCATGATGACACATATGATGAGGAGAAAGATGGGGAAAGGTAAAAAGCTGTGGCTTGGTGCCTTTGCAATTGGCATCATTAGCCCATAATGTGATGCTTGCTACTAGCTAGCTGCATCTCAATCTCTCTCATCCCGAGATGCATGATATGATCCACGTACCTGCTCCCTCCGATTTTCGTTTAGGGCATCGATACGGTCACCAAAGCACAACTTTGACATCTCTTTTCTATAAAAATATTTTTTTTAAAAAATATATATGTATATTTTTATGAAAGTAATTTTCAAGACCAATCTATTTATATAATTTTTACATTTTCAAACTCAACGACTTAAATATTATTCATGATTTATATTCCCAATATTTTACTCAAAACTTGTTCTAAACGACCTCATTTACCAAACCGGAGAGGAGTATGTCTCCGGCACACTGTATACGCTCAACTCAACTCTGCTCTGCAGTTTGCGGTACGGCATGGTCTACGTATGTCTCCGGCCCGTCCCTAGTCTCAGCTACACAATTTTTTCATTCGCAATAAGGATGACCTTCTTTATAATTTTTTTAAATAATAAATATTTTTTAGTCTAACACAGATAATATAAATCCCAATAATTATTTATTGTGATTTTTTTGTTTCTTTTCTCTCGTGAACATCATCCAAATGAAACTAGAAAACTGTCACACCCGGATTTACACGAAACCCGAATGTGGCCATATGTGTGCCCAGGAAGTCCACCGACACATATAGCGAACAAATAAGGTAAAAATCAGAGTACAATGCTTTATTAATCTCATGA
>OAMR01000609.1:560376-582275 GCA_900205405.1 Echinochloa crus-galli | reverse complement strand
AAGTGTTTCCCTCAAGTTAGCACTTGGGTTTTGTTAGTCTGAGCACTGAAACTTGTCAAACCATTCAATGTCGCATCCCTCTTGATAGAGCGGCATACCTATCCTCAAATATAAAAGATAGAATCTAATTCAACCCCTTGAGCTTGAATAACTTAAACCTTGCCACTTTATTTGATCCTCACTTTATAGGGGTGCAACATTTCTCGTCTCTTGAGCACACCATCCTTGAACTAGTAACTCATTAGGATATCTCAACCAAAATGATCAACACTCACTTGACATCCACAAGTCACCATAATTCATCATAAAGATAATATAATGATTGATGTCTTTCAATATACGAGACTCTCCATGACTTAGATATCTCGGTGTTAATTAATTATAGGCTTCTTCCCCCTAGCAAAGTTTGTTGGTCACAAGACTCACTTGCCCTTCTCCTTGCTTAGTATCTCGATGCCACGCTTTAGATTAACTCCTTCACCCTTAACCAATTCAATTATCACACCATCATTGCATCACAATAAATCCACTTTGAAAATTATGATCTTTGCTTGAACATTTGCTTTCATATCAATATTATGACCAAGTAAATTTCTATCTTTCTTTACCATACCAAGTATTTGGTCAACTTCTCTTTTGACTATAAATACCATTCATGTGACCTAGCAATCTGTCATTCCGATTTTCTTGAATTCATCATTGCTCTTGATCACTTATCTCTTCTTATCAATATACATTCATTTATTCTTTTTCTTCCACATAATCTCCATTTCACTATCTTTCTCCTTATTGATGATGTGACCAAAGAAGCTTCCATATGAACTCCTTGAACAACTAAGCTCTTGATCACCTTCTTATCAATGTTGTAATATCGATCAATTCTCATGCAACTTCCACTTTATTTGATTTTAGCAAACAAACCAATATTGATCAATCCTCATACAACTTTCACTTTCTTTGATTTAGCAAGCAAACCAATATTGATCAATCCTCACACAACTTTCACTTTATTTGATTTAGCAAGCTAACCACAGATGTGACCATGCAATTGCAATACATTTATGTCTCTTCTATTTATTTCCATGTTTTGCTTGTCATATCTTTACTTTTGATTGCTTCATGTGACATGAGCTTGACATTTTCATTTACAATAAAAGTCTGTCGAAAACTCAACAACCTCATTAGTCCTTTAATTGTTAATGTCATTCAATCACCAAAACCCACGAGGGGCCTAAATGCGCTTTCACCAGCAACAGCCCCCCCCCCCCCTCTCAACCTGTCCTGGCTCGGCGGCGGTGCCAAGCGCCGCGCCATCTTCGTTGGCGAGGGCTGCTGCTTCGGCAAACATGGCTGCGGCCTTCGCACGTGTTCCCAGATCTGGTGAGGGGCGTGGGAGGAGCTGCGGTGGCTGGGGTGGCGACGGGGAAACCCTAGGCGGGTCACCCCCCTGATGGGCTCCTAATGCATAATTTCGTGTTGTTGTTTCATAGGTAGCATTTTGCATTTAATTTTATGACTCATCTAGAGTTGGTATTTGTGCTAGGTGAAACCGGTTCCTTCTCTCTCATCTTAAATTCTCTATCAGATCACCAGATTAGCTGATGTGTCACTGTACTTAATGTGCATGAAACTCCTATAAAACTAGCACTGGGACTAGCCTAATGGAGCATAATCTCTTATTGTTTTCTCCTGTTGTGAATGAACAATGATTTTGCTTATTAGAACATTAATCCCATTTGACGAAGAAATTTTCTGCTGGTAATCAACAATGGTAGGACCTTGGGCAGTCAAGAATTAGAGGAGCATATCTGTCTCTTTGTCATCAGACATGAGGCTAACAACATTAATACCGAGAAAAGAGCTGGAGAGAAGGAAAGAAAAGAAAACTCCGCTCATCCTTATTTCATTCGATGACGTCTTCTTTTTGTAGTCTGGTCAAGAACGGATGCGGCGTTGTAGTCGCGGAAGAGAGGGAAACGGGGAGAGAGGGCAAATAAGTAAACTCTCGTCCGTTCAGTTTTGGATCAAAGAAATTGTTTGATGGATATGTCGGCGGCGGCGGCGGCAGCACTTGCACTGCCGGATGATTCCGTTAGAGCTTTGGGGCTGCAGGCGGGGATCAGGCTCAACCATAATTTTCTACTCATGACTGCTCAGGGGATTCGCATACGGGACGGCGGACTCCAAGCTCTGTCTCTGGTCAAGACCTCCGGGCAACGGCGGCGGATGGGCACAGCAAACAGTAATTGAGCTCGGTCATCCGTTGGTGACCTCTCATCACCTCCAAGTTTACGCAGTCGCCATTGCTGATGAAGCAGGCCTTATTTTCATTTGGGTGGGTAATAAACGGTTGTTCACTATTGATCTAAGGTCTAGCAGGGTTCACAAGATAGCAGACCATGTCATTCTCGACTCGTGCATTGTTCCCTACACCAACTTCTACACTCCTGCAGGTACGTTCACCGCCTGTGTCCTTACATACATATTCTTCTTAACCCTGCCTGTTATTTGTTAATTACTTGGCTAGCTGTGATAATATTGCAAATTAAATGATGCACTTGTCGAAACTTATCTGAGCCTTGTTTAGATGCAAATTTAGGGGGTGGGGATTTGGGGTCACTTCGCCATAAATGCGTCACTGTAGCATTTCGTTTGTGTTGACACAAAAACGAGCCAACACACTCGAGATCGATCGAACGCGCAGCACGGCCGTCACAACGGCCAACTCCTGATCACCCGGGGCAAACCGGTCTGACCGGTTACAAGAACCGGTCCGACCGCTTCTGGTCGGGAGGTCGTGAAGACCTAGAAACCCAAGCTCGGGAGGGACCCCGTCGGAGCTCGAGCTAATCTAGGGTTGCTCTAGGGTCGGCAGGCCACCTAGAACGTCCTTGAACGCCGTAGAGACGAGCAAAGAACAGAATATGGGGGTTGGAAAAGGATTTAGGGTTTGAGAGATACAAAAGTAAAGATAAAAGTGTTTGATTCGATTGGGAATACCTCAATCGAGAAAAGGAATTATGCCATTTACAATATGCACGATGTCATCCATCAAGAGATGGGTGGCCTCTGCAAGCGGCAAGCAAAGTACTTCAACCTGGATACAAAATAATTACAATCAAGATATGCTGAGATATATTCCATTCAAAAGCATTTCAGGAAAGTTATTTAATCATAAAGGTTGCAGGGCTGAATGCAGTGTCGGTTCTGATTATCAGAGAAGAGGAATCAAAAGAAAAGAAACATCAACAGTGTAGCCGAAAGGATAGGCCAACCCTAGCCTCCCACTTTTGAGAGCCCAAAAGTAGGCCATTGTTCAAGTATCTTGGCTTCCACAGGAATCTGATATTACCCAAACAGGGAAAGAGATCTGAATACCTTGAACCAAATGGTGAAGCAATATGATACGGATAATATAACTAGGAAGCAGAACTTTATATGTTTCCCATTTAGACAGTTCTTGGTGCTCAACTGGGAAGGCATAAAGTTCAAATTTCTCCGATAGGCACGGCCGTCACAACGGCCAACTCCTGATCACCCGGGGCAAACCGGTCTGACCGGTTCTTAAGACCGGTCTGACCGCTTTTGGTCAGGGGATCGTGAAGACCTAGAAACTCAAGCTCGGGAGGGACCCCGTCGGAGCTCGAGCTAATCTAGGGTTGCTCTAGGGTCGGCAGGCCACCTAGAACGTCCTTGAACGCCGTAGAGATGAGCAAAGAACAGAATATGGGGGTTGGAAAAGATTAGGGTTTGAGAGATACACAAAATAGAAGATAAAAGTGTTTGATTCGATTGGGAATACCTCAATCGGCCGTCTAGCCTTTATATTTATAGGCCGGGGAAGTCTTACCCTTTCGAATAGGTTACAATATGGGATTAAACTCGGAATCCTAATCCTACTCGAATTACAGAACGAAACCGGTCTGACCGGTTTGGCAAACCGGTCAGACGGTTTGGCTTTGGCCCAATTTGAGTGTCAACACATGCCCCCTGCGTTTTTAGTGAACTTGAGAACTAAAAAGCAAGTAAATATAACTCAGGAGCTAAAAATTTATACTATATTTGAAGAAATTCTATCCAAGTGTTTGGCAAGGTGCGTGAAGATCAATGGCCGATATATTGTTAAATATCGCCCTTAGTATAAATTTTTAGCTCCTGAGTTATATTTACTTGCTTTTTAGTTCTCAAGTTCACTAAAAACGCAGGGGGCATGTGTTGACACTCAAATTGGGCCAAAGCCAAACCGTCTGACCGGTTTGCCAAACCGGTCAGACCGGTTTCGTTCTGTAATTCGAGTAGGATTAGGATTCCGAGTTTAATCCTTGCTCGCGGCGACGATCCGCCGCCGCCCGCTCCATCTCCTTGCCTCCCCCAGCCCCTCCATGGCTCCGCCGCGAGCTCCCTCTCCTCGCCTCCCGCGTCTCCCTCAACGCCGCCGCTCCCTCTCCTCACCTCCACGCAACCCCAGGCGAGGGCGAGGGCGAGCGCCGCCGGATCCTATCCGTGCCGGATCCCCTCCTCCACTCCTCCATGGCTCGAGCGCCCTCGAGCACCCTCTCCGCGGCTGGCGTCGCCGGCCGCGGTTGCGGCGGCGGTCGTGGCGGCCGCACATGGGGCGGCTCCTTCGACGTGGATCTGGCACCGGTCTCCAAAAAGGGGCTCGCGCACCCTGCTCCGCCAGGCGTTGGGGCCGGGCGTCGCGACCGGGTGGAGATCCGCGCGAACCACTTCTTGCACTACGATGTGAGCTAGCCCACCCTCTTCCTCCATCTCCCCCGGTCTACTTGTTTGCGCTCGTATACATGCACGGCTGCTTAGATCCGTCATTTTGTATTCATGCCAGTGTGTGAATTAATGCCTTGTCTATGATATGCCTGAATTAATTTGGTAGCCTATGTTTGATCCGTCAGTCTACCCCTAGCTGCTCTTTTGCCTACTGAGCTCAGTGTCCTTACCCAATTCTGGGTGAGATGCAGCTTAAGCTAGATGGGAACTCCCTGTAAACTCCTGCTTCTGGTATTTCTTTTTTGTACTGTGTGAACTTGTAAAATACATATGCTTGGCAGATAGGACTTTATGAGATGGGGATATGAGCATTCCATTTCATGATGTTTCAGGCCATCTATTAAAATTTCAAGTGTAGCTGTACAAATTTGCTAAACTGGAAGTTAGAGCTCTTAAGTGAAGTCAAGTTCTAATGATGTGTATTTGATTCCCATGTACTGATGCCGTGCGACGGCGGATCGAGACGGGTCAACGTCTAATATTCCCATGTACTGATGCCTTGAGAAGTAACCCGCTTTTTTGAGAGCAAATATAAACATCTAATATTTGTAGGACATCTAATATTTTGGTCTGTTAATATAACATCTAATATTTGTTACCACATTTTGGTCTGCTAATACAACATCTAATATTTGTTAGCCCTTGTTACAGCTATGCTTTATATAGGAGATAAGAAGCAGGCTCAGATTCACAAAGACGTTCAGAACGTAAGATAAACAAAGGTATATGTTGCATGATCTACTATTATGATGTGGGGATTGAAAATAAGAGTGTGCTGTTTGGATTTGTTTAGAAATGTGGTCTGTTTGAGAATTTTAACAAGAGTTATCTACCATGTTTATTGCTTGCTTGCTAGCTAGGCTGAAAGAAAGAGAACGGGCGTAGAACTTTTAACAAGAGTTATCTACCATATTGGTGTTTGTGTATTATTAAATGCACACATAGTTCAATTTAAAACTAATTTCGATAATCATATAGAAATCCATTTAACATATACAAAATAGTAAATTAGTTCAAATTTCTCTGAAACTTCTACAAAAGAATCTATATGTAGTTCATTACATATAAAAAATTTATAGATAGATGTAACATAATTATTTTTATGCGTTAGTTCACAATGATGTAATAAATAAAAAAGAAAAATATTAAGAAAGAGAAGAAAAGGAACAAGGCCTGTTCGGCCCAATGGACCAACTTTTTGCAGCCGTCTATCGTCGATCTGATGGCTCTAATCGTGACTCCATTCATGTAAAACGCATTCTACCAGAAACCCTGACACATCCCCCCTCTCTCTCCACCTTCGGCAGCCTCAAATCCACTCGCCATGTCTTCCAGTCTTCCACTGCCGCTCTCATGACTCGTCTCTCTCCTCCCGACCTAGTGGCAGCGGATCCTGAACTGCCTTCCCACATCCGCCTAGAGCTCCCACGGCCTCCTCCCCAACCCGTCAGTTCGCCGCCAGCCCAGTCGCCGCTAGATCCACCGTGGGCCTTCTCCCTCCTGGTCGTCCACCGCCCTCGGTCCACCGCCATCCGCGCCTCCTATTGTCATCAATCACCAAAAAGGGGGAGATTGAAAGTGCATCTAGGCATTTAATCTATTTTGGTGATTAATGACAATAGAAATTTGGATATGATGCTTTGCATGAGTTGTGCAGGAATAAAATGAAATAAAAAGAAGACAATACTAAAGGAAGGACCCCAACGCTTATTCATATGGTGGAGGACTCATTTGGTGGATTTAAATTTAATTTTCCGTTTGAAATTGAGCATCTTGGTGTTTACATCCAAGGTATGAACAGGGAAAGGAGCCTTATCAACTTGCATTTCAGCTAGCACTAATCGACCTTCATTAAGGGCCGATTGTACCTGTCGTCGAAAAACATTGCAATCATTCGTTGCATGAGAAAAAGAATTATGCCACTTGCAATATGCACGATTTTTCAATTGATCGGCTGGTGGAATTGCATGAGAAAGTTTAACAAAGCCATTCTTAAGCAATTCATCAAAAACACGATCACATTTGGCTACATCAAAAGTAAATTTTTCTTCTTGCCGATTTTTCTGAATCGGCTTCAATGAAGGACAAGAACCGGGTTTACTTTTTGATGACCAAACAAATTCAGCGGCATAAATTTCTTTATCATCGTCCGAACTATCAGAATCATTATCAATAATATGCACATTCGAACGATGAGGTTTTGTTGATTTTGTTGCTCCATTAATTACAATAAGTAATTCAACCGATTTTCCATCGGCTTTAATGTAGCAGGAACAAAACCATCCTTAGTGCAACTGATCAACTCATAGTCGGTCAAATCCATGCCCGACAAGCATTGAACTTTTTCATTTGCACTAAGAGAATCGGAATCGGCCGTTGCAACAAAGGAAGAACTGTCACCATGGACAACTTCAACTTCATCGCCGATCCACTGAATAAGATATTGATGCAAGGTAGATGGAATACATTTATTTGCATGAATCCAATCTCGACCAAGGATTAAACTGAAGTTACCTTGATTGATTTCAAAGGTTCACAAGTCAAATCATACTCAACCAAAGCATAAGCCCACTTGCCGACTCTTCCACTAGATATCGGCTTTTGCAACATATGTTTAATCACATCGGTTTGACACAACACGACGCAAGTACTAGATAGTAGATAATGCCGAAATTGAGTACAAGCATGATACAAGGATAAACATAACTTCTCAATAAAAGTATACCTTGTTTCTGCGTCAATGAGCCGTCGGCTTACATAAACAATCACATACTCCTTATCGCCGATTTCTTGAGTCAAAACAGCTCCAATAGTTCTATCTTCAGCCGCCACATAAAGTCTAAACGGAACTCCCCGCTTAGGCGCCCGAAGCACCGGTGGTGAAGACAAGTACCCTTTGATCTTATCAAAAGCTTCTTGCTGTTTTGCCCCCCAAGTAAAATCGGCTTCATTCTTTAGCCGAAGTAAAGGAGTAAAAGCATCAACCTTTCCAGACAAGTTAATTATAAATCTTCTCAAGAAATTTACCTTGCCTAGAAACTTTTGCAAGTCCTTCTTGCAAGTAGGAGCTTCGACTTTCTTCATAGCTTCAATTCTCTTGGGATCAACTTCTATGCCGTTCTCATGAATAACAAACCCAAGAAACTTCCCAGCCGAAACACCAAAAGCACATTTGAGTGGATTCATCTTTAAACCATACCGTCGCATCCTTTCAAGAGCAAGTCTCAAATCGGCTAAATGAGAATCCAAGCCATCCGATTTAACTACAATATCATCAATATACACTTCCACAATAACACCAAGTAAATCATGAAAGATTAAATTCATAGCCCTTTGATAAGTTGCACCGGCATTCTTTAATCCAAAGGTCATAACCACCCACTCAAATAAACCAATAAATCCCGGACATTGAAAGGCCGTTTTGTGCATATCCTCTTCGGCCATGAAAATTTGATTATATCCGGCATTACCATCAAGAAAACTAACAACACGATGTCCAGAAGCTTCATTGATTAAGACATCGGCTATAGGCATAGGATACGAATCTTTGGGAGTGGCTTTATTAAGATCTCTAAAATCAATGCAAACTCTAAGTTTTCCCGAATCTTTCTTTTCAACGGGAACAATATTAGAAATCCACTCCGCATAACGACAAGTCCGAATAAAACCAGCATCTAATAAACGATTAATCTCTTCTTTTATTCGGTCATAAATAGCGGGATTAAAACGTCTAGCCGATTGTTTAAAAGGTCTAAAACCGGCTTTTATTGGTAAACGATGCTCAACTAAGTCACGACTTAAACCAGGCATCTCACGGTACTCCCAAGCAAAACAATCGACATACTCCTTCAACAAATTTATTAATTCGGCTTTAAACTCAGCCGATAAATTCTTGTTTACAAAAGTAGGCCTAGGAATAGTACCATCACCAATATCTATTTTTTCTAAAGGATCAGCTGATGTAAAACCCTGACCCAATTTGTCCATATCACCAAGATCTTCAATAGCTTCGAACATGCCGGCCGAATGAGCTCGATGATGATCAATTCGGTCTTGAAGCCACTGTCCAGACGCAAACCGGTCTGACCGGTTCCCAGAAGCGGTCTGACCGGTTTGGCTCGGTCGGCGCTGTTCAGACCCAAACCGGTCTGACCGGTTTCCAGAAGCGGTCTGACCGGTTTGTCTCTGTTGATTCTTCTGCTCCATTAATTACAATAAGTAATTCAACCGATTTTCCATCGGCTTTAATGTAGCAGGAACAAAACCATCCTTGGTGCAACTGATCAGCTCATAGTCGGTCAAATCCATGCCCGACAAACATTGGACCTTCTCATTTGCACTAAGAGAATCGGAATCGGCCGTTGCAACAAAGGAAGAATTGTCACCATGGACAACTTCAACTTCATCGCCGATCCACTGAATAAGATATTGATGCAAGGTAGATGGAATACATTTATTTGCATGAATCCAATCTCGACCAAGGATTAAACTGAAGTTACCTTGCACCTCGGAGACGAAGAAAGCCGTAGCAATAGTCTTGCTCCCGACGGTCAACTCCATAGAAGCCACCCCTTTAGCACCAATGGGATCACCTCCACCAACTCCACTGACCGTCATGTTTGTCTTGATCAATTCTTCGTCTTTCCCGCCAATCTTCTTATAGAGAGAGTATGGCATGAGATTCACAATGGCTCCACCATCAACCAACATACGAGAAATTGGCTTCCCGTTAATGTGCCCTCTCATATACAAAGCCTTGAGATGATTTTCTGATTCACTAGGCTTCTGAAACACAGCATCTCGAGGCCCAAGTTGAAGATGAGAAATTTCCTCCTCCGGCACGACATAATAATCAGAAGATAAATAGACAACATTAATTTCCATGTTGTCATATATATGCCCTCGAGGCTCAATGCAATACAGTGCATGATTATACGCAATATAATCTTCTTACATGTACATTCAAACTCTTCCAGTCAAATAATCACATATTACACATTGGATTTACATCAATTTTCCACTATGTACCTCAGCTAGAGTGCCAAACAACCTTTTTTGTCCCATCCAACATGTAAAGTAATGACTTCCATGCATCAAAACCAAAATTTTGAAGAAGAAAAACATTATGGCGTAACAAGATTAATTAGTTTCTATCACCCTATTATGCATAGCTAGTCCTCATCATTCATTCTAGAATAAGACCACAATTAACAAAATGGTCTTTATCACCAGGCTGCACCACAATTACAATGTTGACTTCAGCTCCTAATTTGAAGCGGTCTGACCGCTTTCAGAACCGGTCAGACCGGTTCTGGCAGTCAGACCGGTCTGACCGGTTTCTGAAACCGGTGTGACCGGTTCGTTCAGAACCAGAACCTCGGCTTTTTTTCGCATCGGTTTTTGGAGATAGAAATACTTCTTTGCAACCATATAACCAGATGCTTTCTGAGCCAGAGTATTTGCTTTATCATTATCTTCTCTCGGAATATGTCTTATAGTGAATTCATCAAAAGAAGCAATGATATTGAGGCATCTATCAAGATATGCATTTAATGAACCATTATAACATTGGCATACCTTTGATACTTGATGTACCACCAGGAGCGAATCACCAAAAGCTTCAACATGTTTTACTCCCATGTCTTGCAAAAATTCCAAGCCAAATAAAAGAGCTTCATATTCACGGCCGTCACAACGGCCAACTCCTGACCTTCCCGGGGCAAACCGGTCAGACCGGTTCCTGAAACCGGTCAGACCGCTTTCAGGCAGGAATTCGTGAAGACCTAGAAACTCGAGCTCGGGAGGGACCCCGTCGGAGCTCAAGCAAGCTAGGGTTGCTCTAGGGTCGGCAGGCCACCTAGAACATCCTTGAACGCCGTAGAGACGAGCAAAGAACAGAATATGGGGGTTGGAAAAGGATTTAGGGTTTGAGAGATACAAAAATAAAAGATAAAATATTTGATTCGATTGGGAATACCTCAATCGGCCGTCTAGCCTTTATATTTATAGGCCGGGGAAGTCTTACCCCTTTCGAATAGGTTACAATATGGGATTAAACTCGGAATCCTAATCCTACTCGAATTACAGAACGAAACCGGTCTGACCGGTTTGGCAAACCGGTCAGACCGGTTTGGCCTTTGGCCCAATTTGAGTGTCAACAGTTTGTATTTGTGAAAAATTGTTCAAAAATTGATTAATTAGATTCGTCTCACCAAGTACAATAAAACTGTGTAATTAGTTTTTGATTTCATCTATATTTAGTACTGTACGTATGTGCCGACATTTTGATGTGATGAGAATCTTCTTTTTGCATAGTAAACTTTGGGGTTGCTTTTTGGGAACTAAACAATGCTTGAGTGTCCCCTGCTGATCGACTAGTAGCTAGGATTCCCTATGGTCGATTAGGATCATAAGATATGCTTATTACACAGCTGATTCAAATTTGTGTATTTCTGCAGCATTGTTGGGACAAGCAGCTAGCCTTTACAGGTGAGGACACAGTCAAGAGCTGCTGCCTCAAGTGCTTGCCAAATTCAAGGTTCCTGTTCTCAGCAGGGTTCTGGTGTCAGCTTCTTGGTCAGGGGGGATTTTTTTTTGCTAGTTGTCTAGTATTTTAAAAAAAATAAACTTGGTCGTAATCTAGTATTAAAAAAATAAACTCGGTAGTAATCTAGTCGAGGATCATTTGTTATGTATCTAGACATTATATATATATATATATATAATCCATTCTACGCGCTGCATTATCCTATTCTCAGGCTTGTCCCTAAGGCAGTAATACCTGCACACTACCGGAGGATGGTACATTTGCACCGGTTGGGAAGGCCCTTTAGCACCGGTTTCCCAACCGGTGCTATGTTTCCGGTGCTAAAGGAGGGTGGCACCTTTAGCACCGGGTCAAATAACCGGTGCTAAAGGTACCTATTCGTCAAAAAAATATGTGTGTTGCTGCGGGGATTCGAACTCAGGACCTCTTGGCTCGCGCGTACCCACCTGACCATCTCACCTACAAAGCACATGTGATGGGATAGAATATGCTTTTGTTTTGTAGTAGCATGTGACACCCCGTTTAGCACCGGGTCGTAACACCAACCGGTGCTAAAAGGCCTTTAGCACCGGGTCGTAACACCAACCGGTGCTAAAGGGTCGGGGCCTTTAACACCAACCGGTGCTAAAAAAGTGACAATTTTGGACCCGGTGCTAACGTTACATTAGCACCGGATCTTGAGTGCACCAAAGCATATGAGGGGTGCGGATGTGAAGATTTTTGGTAGTGGCGTTATCCTGCTGCAGTACTTAAGCTTGCAATTTCATATGAACATGCCCATCCAAAAAATGTCATTGGCCTACAAAAAATATGGCCATCCGAAATTGAAACACTGATATTTAAGGTGCTGTTGCATATATAATCTTAGCGTAGTGTAATATTTTGTGTCTTGTAATTTGTTGGATAACCAGAAACTTGTCGATTTATATTATTATAAACGTCTTTTTTCCTGTCCAATCTGGTGGACACAACTTTATATACCTAATAATTAATTTAGATCTTGAAACCACAGCATATTCAGAACACTGAACACACGAACCATCTTGATATTAGCTATAGTATTATGATTTATTCTGCTATATAAGCATATACTGGAACCAAGTGGCAACAAACCGTGCTGTTCGCTGATGGAAGGCTGATGTCTCTCTCTGCCATATTATACTCCATAGAGTATGGTCTTGATCCTGGTCGCTTAGTTCATAGCTCGCCAACCTCAGATCTCACATTCCATCCCCTAGTTTTTTTTTACATGATTCCATCCCCTAGCTGTCCAGTAACACCAGGATCGCCAGCCATCCATTCATGTTACGCGTGAAGAATGTTCAGGGCTTCCCTTGAACGACAGCAGCTGAACAGATAGTCAGATGTTGTTGGGTCATAGGGGTTTCACTAATACCCAGGTAGCAGTGTGGGTGCTCTCTTTGAGTTGAAAACTGACATTTTACTGTTAATGATAAATAAATTAGCTAACCACAAGAGTGTTTATGTCCTTGGTAAAAGAATTTGTGGCACATAACCTGGCCAGTTGAGATGGCAAAAGTGTGACCAGCCTAGCCGCCAGCTAACCCCGGCCCAACCCACCTAAACCTAAACGCACTAGTTGGGCCAAGCGACCAAGCCAGCCCATCAGCGCCCCTCTTCTTCCCCTGTGGGCTGCTCTGCTTTTGCCGTCGCCGGCCTGCTCGCGCATGCCAGCTGATGCCTGATGAGCTTACTTACCATGGGCCGAGGAGGTCATGCCACTTGACTGATATTGCTGGTGATTGAAACCCAACCCAACCCAACGTACGTTTCACTTTCTCTATTCTATTCATCAGCTCTATTAATCGAGGAATTAACTGTACACTACTAGTCTGCTGATTGCATTTGTGCAACTTGATAATCAGCATGACTCTATTAAATGGAGCCTCCCCACAATCCTTGTTTGGGGAGGCTCCATTTAATAGAGTCATGCTGATTATCAAGTTGTACTAAATAATGAAGATAATAGGCTTAGTATTTAGTTGCCCCTTTGAGTGCTCATTTATCTTCATTTTTGTTACAATTTGTGAGGTTGTTCTAATCAGCAAGAGACCGAAACTGTAATAATGAATGGTTGGGGTGTAAAATTCATACAGAACTGGAATAAAAATGTCTTTTTTTCTAAACAAAATGACATGCCATACCAAATCAAGTGGTGATCGATGGATATGGGTTAGTATGCATGTATGTATTATGTTATTGGAAGAGGTAATTAATGGGCCTCTTATGCTCATGCTATGGCAAAAGCAAAGGGGGAAAAAAAGAGAGCAAGTGGGCCAAAACGAGTTGATTCACCTCCTGACACCTCATCATCCATCAGATGATCTCTCCCTGAACATATCGCATGGCATGTTGGTGGCCAGCTGCAGACAAGAGATTCCATGCATTGTTTTTAGACTTGCCTACTGGTGTGCACATGGCCCCGTTTCAGTCTGGACTGGACACCCCGGCGGATATATATGCACGTTAATTGCGTTCCCATGCTCTATCGTTCGACCCATATCTCGGTCAAAAATATAGATCTCCTTTACCATAAATTATGGTCAGGATATTACAAAGTACTCCCACAAGTCATTCATGGTTAGCAGTGTACAGTACCATTATATTGAGTGGAGCAAAAGAATACGTACCGTACCACTAGTTAATACTACTCTATTAATCAATAAGTAGCTCAATCCATGAATGTACGTATGAATGAATCAACCGGCCAAATTAAAGGAGATAACAGCACATCTAGCTCGCTCAAGTATATATATGTACTGATGTATATCCATTGTCTGTCATCGATCTATATATCATCCAAAGAAAAGAGGATCCAAATCCAAATTATACATGAGTATATATACTATATATATGGTGTAACAAAATTGAAGAAGCACGCAGATGATCGATGCATGGGTTTTTGCCTCTGCTTTTTGAGATGGATTTACTTTAATTTGTACGTATGCTCGATTGGTTAACAAGACAAGAAGCAAGCAGGAGCCATCAGCAGCAGCATATATAATAAATAAATAAATAAATAAAGGGTTAGCTAGCTAGCAGTGGTCTTGGCGCACGTTGGAGGCGACGGCCTGCGCCCACATCCGGAGCTGGTCCTTGATCGACGACGACTGCTGCTGCACCCTCACCAGCTGCCACGCCTCCGACAGGTAAGGCCCCCTGCGGCTGCTGCTGGCCGTGGTGGTGTCGCCGGCGGTGGTCTTGTTGAGCTTGAGGCCCGGGAGGACGGCGGCCAGGCTCTCCCTGAGCTCCTCCTTGTCGAAGACGAAGCCCAGGTCCCTGAAGCCCTGCACCTCCATGGACTCAAGGTCGCTGGCGCTGCTCCTGGAGCGGGCAAGCAGCAGCTGCTGCTGCTGGTGGTGGTGGTGGTGGAGCTCGCGCCGCCGCCGCCGCTGCTCCGGCTCCTCCCTGCAGCTGCTGCTGCTGCTGCTGTACTTACTGTCGGATGAAGATGATGGGACGACGGGCATGGACGGCGCCCGGCGCAGCGCCGACGACCTCCTGCTGGCGCTGGCGCTGGCCTCGGCCTTGGTGGCGCGCAGGACGCCCTCGTAGATGGAGCTCCAGTTGAGGTCGTCGTCTTCCACTTGCACCTCATCATCATCTTGCTGCTGAATTTGATGATGATTGGCGACGTGGGGCGACGGCAGCGAAGGCGTCCGGAGGAGGAGCCTGCAGCTACGGCGGCCACCCGAGCCCTGCTTCTGCTTGTCTCGCCCCCGATCCTGCTGCTTATTGGCAGTCGTCGAGATCGAGGTGATGGAGTTAGGCGCCGGCGACGACCTGGGCAGCGGCGGCTTGGCCTGCAGGGTGTTGCTGAAGAACCAGTACTCGTCCAGCAGGTCCAGCGCTGGGGGGCTCGGGCTCCTCCTCCTCTGCTGGTGGTGGAGGTGGCCATCGTCGTGCGGTGGCGAGCAGGTCGTGGACGACATGGACGCCGGCCCGCTCGCTCGTCTGATCTCCCTTCCTTCAATTCCCCGGCCGGCCTCAGCTCCTTGTTTTCGATCTTGCTTCTCACCGGCCTCAGCTCGGATCAGCTCTCCTCTGCTTTATTTGTTTTGTTTGGAAGAAGACTTGCGTCTTCACCTGGCCTGGCCTGACCTGACCTGCTGATCGATTGATGAGCAGCCAGTGCCAGCCATGCCAATCCAGCATCTCTTCTGAATTCCGATGGATGGCGGTTGTTGAGTGGCCGGGGCAGCCATTCATGCCACATGGGATCCATTCATTGCGCGCTCGCTCGCACATGATTGATTGATTGATTGCAATTACCATTATATAAATATATATTCCTGACTTAAGTTTTAATTGCTTCCTTTCCTCCTTAATACTAATAGCTAGGATAAATAAATCCTGAGTACAACTGAATACTGACCTATTACATACTACAGTACATGGTACCCCGGTTTGTTAAGTTAATGGTATCATGACTTGCTGGTTAATAGGATAATGATTTGTTGGATCAATGATACATATATATTAGCTCCATCCATTCCATTCCAGTTCAATTAGTTTTCTTTGAAATCAAAACACAATAATTTTGACCTAAAAATATATTAACATTTATAGAACCAAATTAAATAAACTTTATCAAAATTACATAAGTTTGACAGTAAACTAATATTTTGAATTTATGTGTTGTTTTGTTGTCTTTGTTGCTTCGGGCAGACGATCAGAATTAAAAAAAAAATCATCAAAAGAAAGGGCTTCTGAAATAAATGAAAAAACTTGAAATTTACTACCAACCGCGTACCTGGGTCCGCGGGCCATTGGTGTGCCGCGGCCCACTTGCGCGAGTGCGCTTACCCGGCCCAGCCCACGAATGCGGCTCGGCTTGCTAGGCCTGGGCCGCCGAATCGGCCCATCCGCCTCACCTGGTCGGCGGGTGCTCTGTCTGGTCGGCGGCGGATCCTCTTGCCGCGCAAAAGCAGGAGGAGGGTGTCCGTCCGCTCCGCTCGTCGTCAGGGTTTGCTCGGCTTGCAGTACTACGAAGCCAGGGGACCCTAATCTACAAGATGAAAGACAGATCGAAAATAAAATTCTACAGGAAAAAACATTACTCGGATCGATTTACCTGGTTTCTTGATCGATTTCTTGACTTTCCCCCATATTGCTGAACATCAAACCCCTGTGTCGATGGAGTGGTGAGAGGAGACTGGGGGATTTCGTGCAGAATCTCTGCTTCTGGTTTTCCATCTAGATTGCGCGCCAAATTTGTTTAGGGTTCTAAGCCATGTCGGGAAGCAAGATAGAGCGCGCGAGAGAGAGCGAGAAAGTTGCTTTCGTTTGAGAAATGCAGAGAGTTTTGGCGCGGCAGTCTACAAGAGCATTCCCTCTTCAAACAGCGGCTCTGGGTGATGGAATGGAGGACGACGACGAACAGTAATGTTGAAGTATCTTGATGTGCGCGCTGGTGACATCGGCAGGGGGGGAAGCTGGAAGTCTGCCCGTGTGATGTATTGATCTTTTACTTGTGGTTGGTCTGTAAAACTTGTCATATTTGTGGATTTTGCTCTCAGGCATCTGGGAAGCCTAGGTGTTTGGGAGTTCCGGTTTTTCTAGCTTGAATCAGGTTAGATTGTCCGGGGGGCGAGCACTGTGTCTTCTGCTGGGACCTGTTTCTGTAACCCAAACTTGAAGTGGGGCAGTGTCTTGTCTCGAAAAAAAAATATATAGCCCGATCCGGTCTTTGCTTGCATTTCAACAGTTGCATGTGACGATGCAAACACAATGTTGCTTATTGCGCACATCATGGGTCAGCTACCAATTAAGTAATCGAGGAACCAATATATGCACTGCAGATTAGGCCCTCCACAGCGTGCGCCCGAAGTGATGCCCAAAGAGGAGAGAGTACCTGGGCATCGCTCCACACCCTGCAGCAAGCGACGCCAGTTCCTTTCGATGCCAGAAAAAATAGGAGCGGCGCAAGAATAGGCACCGGTGCCAAATGTTAAACAAGAATAGATTTACTGTTGACAAGACCGGTGGCAGTTGAGGTTCTCTACCGGCTGCATCCGATTAACTGATGCGGTATTGCGGTGATCTTTTTTACTCTGTGTGGGCCCTACTTTTTAGATAGCATCGGTGCCGGAATTTTGCTCACGTGCACATAAAGCGACTCCAATTTTTTGACTGCGGGGCCCAAAATTTTCCTGGCACTACTCCACATTGTGGAGGGCCTTAGCAGTTTGCTATCAAAGGGGTGTCTAGTTCCGGTAAAAAGTGAAAAGTGAAGTAAAAAAGTCACATTGGACACTGTAGCACTTTTTGTTTGTTTGTGGTAAACATTGTCCTACACCATGACCTAACTAGGCTTAAAAGATTCGTCTCATCGTGTACATCAAAACCATGTAACAAGTTTTTTTATTTACCCATGTTTAGTACTCCATGTATGAGGAGAGAGATTTGATGTGATATATGAATAGTGAAATTTAGAGAAAGAATTTTTAAAAGTTTGATGATGTGACCGAGAACTAACGGTACCCAGTGAAGGAATTCCAATGGCAATGGACACAACACCCACCTCGTGCCACTGTCGTCGTCGGCTTCACTCACTGTCCATCCATCCAACCGACAGACGTACAGCTCGCTAATTATATTATTAGACCTGATAACTGTTGAATCTTCAAAACGCAGAAAACGACTGCTTGCAGCACCACATCTACAGTGAGTACAGGCACCAAAGATTATCTATTCAAATTTCACTATTCACCTATCACATCAAATCTCTCTCCTCATGCATGGAACATTAAATGTGGGTAAATAAAAAAACTAAGTACTCCCTCCGTCCCGATACGTTAGCATTCGGAGGATTTGAATTTTTTCCCAGAATGTAAGCATTTACGAGGGATGGAGTGTACTGGAGTGGAGACGTGAAGTGTACTTGGCTCCTGTGGCACCTACTATTTTGACGGTGGCACATGTTGCACATGCTGTTTTGCTTGTGGCGCCGGTTGCTTTTTTACCTCATCAATGAACTTCTCAGGGGCACATGCGTCATTTTATCATCCTGTTACTTCCTCCGTTTGAATGCCTCTGATGCTAAAATATTGGGACGGAGGGAGTGCATGGCTTTTCATGTACACGATGAGACGAATCTTTTGAGTCTAGTTAGGTCATGGTAGGACAATGTCACACCCGGATTTTCGCAGAAACCCGAATGTGGCCATATGTGTGCCCAGGATGTCCACAGACACATAATTACGAATAGGTCCTGTTTTATTCGTTTAGGCCCCTGGAAATTTTAAAACTTTGCCAGCAAGCCCCCGAATCTTAGAAACGCTATAACTTTCACGTTTTAGCTCCGATTTGCGTGATTTTTGCGCTCATGTGTTCGTAGCGACGTGTAGAACATTTCTAGCTCCTGCTTTTGTACTGTTTTCACTGTTTGGTGTACTGTTCTAATAGATTAATTTTGTTTGCATGTAATGATTGCTTTGGAATGCGTGCGTGATGATCGTGTCCAGTCGGAGAGCCCGTGCCGTTGGACGCCGAGTACGTGGAGGACTACCAGGAGCCAGAGTTGCAGCTACAGCCTTACTCCGAGGAAGGCAAGTACTAGCACGGATATTCCTTGTACCTATCACATCATTAATTCACTGTTCAATTCATATGCATGTGTCTAAATTTGATTACCATTAAGGTTGTACCTAGCATTTATTTTCCTGTCCTTGTATTCCTATGGGTTATTTGCACATGGGTAGTACACTGCTAGGCGCTACAACTTTTATTCGCTTAATTGTTAATCTTGATTAATGGTCCACTTGAATTAAATGTAAAACTTGCTTTTTAGCAACTTGGACTAGGGGGCTAGAGCATGTGCTGTGTGCTTTGCTCTAGTGTCTCCCTCTAAGGACCGGTTCTTAAAGCGGCAACCCAGGAGCCTGTCGCCACCGCAGGAACTAAATGGGCTCTGGTCTTGGTTGAGTAGCTTGTACGTCTCTAGCTTGGCAGTGGTTACCGTGTGGCCTCCGGCGTTGGTGGAGGTACGGTGCTGGGTGTTCCCCGATTCCACCGAGGGCGGATGTTCCGTCGGCTATGCCCCCGTGAGGCACAGTCCCGTGTGGGAGCAAACGTTCTCCGAACGGGAGCTCTGCACGTTGCGCTTTTATTTTCCTTGTTGGCCTGCGTGCCGCGCGTTGGACGCTATCGACCCCCTCACGGTGGATTCCGTGGGCGTACGTCGATCTCGGTGCCTAAGTTTACACCGCCGTATAGTACTCCAGCGGCTACTGACTTGTTAGGGTGTCTTGTGAAAGCCTCGTAGCGTCCCTATGCAGTCACACCTCGGAAGTGTTGATGTGCGTGGTTGGGTGCAAAGTTCCTTTGAACTTTTACGCGACTGGTGGGTAAAGGGCGAAACCTCTGCAGAGTGTACGATCTATCATGATAGCCCGGCTCAGGGTCACGAGCGGCCTGGATCCTTTATGATTAGAATATGGTATTTATTCCTGTTTAATGTCACTTACACTATTAATTGGGTTACAACCGGGTTCTCATTCACTTGTAGTAACTTGGATAAAGTTAAAACGAACCAACTAAAAGTGCTAATGCAGTAAAGCCAGTGTCAAGCCTTTTCTGCCTCATCCCCCGTGCTATACTTGCTAAGTAATTTCCATTACTTACACTTGCTGTTATTACTATTTTTGGGCAAAATCCCGGACGGGTAACAGATTGGAGTCAGGCTGATTATGCTGTGGAGTTTCCCGAGGATTTGCCGTACTTCTGAGTTGGCGTTCTATTTTCGAATTAAAATGGACCGCGGGTTAATTTCCCGAAAGTCCAGGGGTTCTTTAGCGAAAAAGCCAGCGCTGACCGGTATCCCAGGGTTGACCGGGGACGTGGCGCAACGAGGGCCGTTGGATCTGAACCGGTCGGCCGGGATTTAAATAACGAAGGGGTATCCGGCCGATCTAATCCTGGCCGTTGGCTGGCGATCGGACGGTTCACAGCGAGCAGCTCGCCGGAGACGAAGGGGATGCGGCGGCGCTGCGGGTTCCGCGGCGGCGCTTCGCCGGAGCGAGGCCGGGATCGCGCTAGGGAGCTCAGATCGGGACGGGATCGGGTCCTACGGCACCAGGAGAACAAGGCGAGTCTTTCTAGGGGGTTCTCGACGAGCGTCGGCCGGCGAGGTGGTCGGACGGCGTCGGGCGGCGGAGTGGCGCTCCGGTGAGGTGCGGGGAGTGAGTTTCGGGTGCTTCGGGGTTGAGTTTTTCGGCTCAGGAGCATCAGTGGACGACGGTGGGGGCGACTGGGTAGTTCTAGGGGTGCTTCGAGCAGTGCTCAGTGGTGGACGACGGCGGCCGGCGGACAAAGCTCGTCGGCGACCGCGGGGATGGGTGCTACGGTGCTCGGGAGCCTAAATCGAGGGGAGGAATCGCTTGGTTACCTCCTGGCGGTGCTCCTGGCGAACGGAATTGGCCGGAGCAGGTCCAACGAGGTGGGTCGGCGAGCGGCGGCGGAGCTTGTCGTCGGTGTTCGTCGGGGGCGGAGCTCCGGTGCGCGGGACAGGACTCCGAGCAGCTTGGCGGGGTCCTCGTGGCTTGGCGGAGCTTCTCCACGGCCGGATCGGGGCGACGGAGCACCGAGGCGGCGGAGCAACGTCGGCCGGCGGCGGCAAGCGAGCTTGCGCTCAGGAGAGGCGGAGCTTGGGCGTGGCGGCGCTAGGGTTGGAACCTGGACGAGATGGGATCGGGGAGGGGCGCGGCTGTATATAGAAGGCGCGCGGGCCTTGGCGTGCGGGCGTGGGCGGCGGCGCGCGGGATCAGCGGCGGCGGTTGCGGGCGGCGCGGGCGGCAGAGGAGGGAAAGGAAAGGGGGAGAGGGAGAAGATGACAGGTGGGGCCGGAGCGTCAGAGAGAGAAGGGGGCGGGGAGTCCAAGCCGGGCCGGCTTCTGGGCCGGGCACAGCTCCGGGTTGCCCAGGAAGCTGCTGCGGTACGCCTCCGTGGCGTACGGCGGCGGCAGCGGCCCGCGCAGCTGGTTGTTGGACACGTTGGGAAAAAAAGGGAAAGAAAAGGAAAAGGGGGAGGGGGAAAAAGGATTTGGGCCGGAAGTTCAAGGAGCGAAAGCGGACTTTTGGAAAGTTTAGGGAGGGAAAGTGAACTATGGGCTGAACAATTAACCTAGGGCTCCAAACAAAGTGATTCAAATTCGAATTTAAATAAATTTAAATTCTTATTTGAATCACAAGCAGTACAAAAACAATGCAGCGGCATGAATGCAACAATAAATGTTTCTAACACTTAAATTTAATTTTAATTCTCAGAAAATATTTATTTGGCCTATATTAATTATGAGCACTTCAACAAAAGAGCATATTAATTACTAAATTTAGGAAAAACATTTTCTCCTACATTGATTTAAATTCTTTATTTTAGAGAATAATATTTTCCTACACTAAATTCCCTGTGAACTTCATAAATCTTGGAAAATTTTAGAAAATTGAGAAAATTATTGTATTAATTATGTTGAAAAGTTCACATCCCAAAATTCGAAAATTTTGGGGTGTGACATGGCCGAAAGATGTGTATAAGAGACAGGAGGTCC
>OAMR01000609.1:502914-526608 GCA_900205405.1 Echinochloa crus-galli | reverse complement strand
TGCCCCCCTCCCTGGTGATTAGTTTTCTTTTTGAGCTGTGTTGGTCGCCAGTTTGTTTCTGTTCTTGTGTAAGTGTGCTGTGTGCTTTGTGTTTGATGTGTGTGCGTGTGTGAGTGGGTGTGGGTTTGTGCGTGCAGAGTGTGTTTGTATTTGGGGTTCTTATACCCTTTCTTCTTCTTAATATAATGATGCGCAGCTCTCCTGCGTTTTCCGAGAAAAAAAAAGAGAATGCAACATGCAGAGTACACAGTATCTTATGAAATTGACAAGCACCCTATAAAGCTCAACTAAAGTTTATTTGTTTCCACCACAAAGGCACAAGTTAGAAAAAAAATAAAGTTAAAATTGACATGTTTTATCTTCAACTAGAGTTAGGGGTGGTAACGGATCATGGCCCGTTTGTTCCTTCACAATCTATCTTGGCCCTAACAAAATTTAGCTCAAAAACTAGTATTATTTTGATCCGGCCCTAATCCGGCCCGATCCTTAAAATTTCCAGTACAAAAGTGAGGGCCCTTTACCACCCCTAACTAGAGTGAATGAGTGATGCCACTGCTTAACAATTGCATATTTGTTCCCAAAAAAATAGACAGCATAACATGCAACCTTCTACTCAGGATACATTTACCAGTTCACGCAGTGATCAAGTTAGAAGGTATTGAAAAGGAAACATGAAAAGTAAGGCATAACAAAATGTAAAGATGGAATGGCAATTCATTTTAGTAAAATGTCAGCAATGCTTGAAGGTCGATGGTTATATGATGGCAATTCATTTAGTATAACAGCACAAACAGTGCAATATGATTGCCTTCATGGTTTCGCATTAACTGTCGCAGAAACAGAAAACTCCATCTTTTGCCTATAATAACAATAACTGATTGAGCAGCACTCATTTGTGTGACACCACAAGCCCAGTATGGAAAGTACTATCAAAATTTTTAAGGAGTCTTGGATGTGTCTCTGTTGGCTTCATTTACAAGTTATGGAAAATGATCCATTCTATCTTATTCATTGTCGCTTGCACATAGGGGATGTTTCTGGCAGGCAGCTGTGTGCCCAGCATGATCTGCACTGCAGGCAGACGAAATCGTGTGCCTGGGAGCACTGCCTGCCGCAGGCAGCTTTGCCAGGACCGCAAGCAAACAAGCCCATAGGGTCCAAGTTTATCAGTATATCAACTAGTGAAGCATAAGACAAATTTGGATCTTTTGACGGAGCTTGCCTTGACTAGCCAGGCAAGGAGAGTGGGCTGCCCTGAGTGTTTGGATGGCTTGCCAGCTGCCTCGATTCTGAGAAAGCAAGTTTTTTGCTCGTTTCCTTGGGCAAGCGCTATCGGCTCTCCTCAGCTGGCAAGGCTTGCCTTGCTCAGAGAGGAGAGTAGAGGCTAGCCGGCAAGGAAACCAAACACCCCCAAGTGATACACAGAGTGATCGATTGTGTCTGGCAATGAAATAGGATGATTGATACGAATGAAGGATTAATATAGCCTTCATCATAAACAATGGATATTGGGGCAGTGCTGCAACACCTATAATTACCTCCCTCTAGTTCAAATCATAAGACATTTAGGACAAAGACAAGTTTTACAAGATGACACTTTGACTAGAAATTTCTATGAAAGTGTGAAACTTCAAATAAAGATGAGTAAATGTCATAAAAGTACTTTTCATGATGAATCTAGTTGCATCTATCATGTTGTCAGTTTACACATTCTTTACATATTTATGGCCAAATTTAAAAAGTTTGACCAGTAGGAATACAACAATGAGATGCATTTTGAATTGGAGGGGGCAGGCGTGTAGCTCTAAACTAGGTCTCAACTCTGTCATACAGCCAACCATTCTGACCAGGAATGTTGGCCCAATTCACTCTACCAAAGATACACACCAACACCCTTGTTTCACGCAGAAACACACACGCCGCAGCAACCTATCTAGAACTGATCCACTTGATCAGCCCCTTCTTTGGGCGGTCATCAAGGAGATGCCTTTGGATAAATCCCCAGGGCCAGATGGCTTCACCGATCGCTTCTACAGGTCAGCTTGGCCAATCATTAAAGGGGATATCATAAGAGCCTTTGATGCTCTGTCCTCTATGGACTGCCGAAGCTTCCACCATCTCAATGAGGCACTCTTGACACTCTTTCCGAAGAAGGACGTCCCCTCTTCTCTAGGGGACTACCGCCCAATCAGCCTGATTCATAGCTTCGGCAAGATTTTGTCCAAGGCAATGGCGAATTGCTTTGCAACGTACTTGCTTGCTCTTATCTCGCCAAAGCAGCAAGTGCAGAGCACCATGCTGCAGCTTGCTACAACCACTACTTGCCATCTACTGCCTGCTACTGCCAGCAATAGATGCACTAGTCAAGATTATGGCTAACAAGGAAAATGCAACATTTTCTACAAGCTTACATGAAAGATGATCTACCACCTTAGTTAATGATTCTGTCTACATCAAGTTAACATGCTATTTGAAGTAGTTCAATAGCAAACAAGTCATCTCACTGCAGCAGCTACATGTGTGCATAGTCTAGTTCACTACGAGAGAATTCCCTAGGAGTTTGCACAATAGACATAGCGCAATTCTTACTAGCGAAGTGTGTAGATAAACCTTTAAAATAACAGAGGAAGCTTACCCGCCGGCATCTATAGTCTCTCTTGAGATTTTCATCTTTTTGGTCACGCCCTTGTACAGATCTGCAAGACTGACTGGAAGCCGATTCTCAATGGGAGCTGCCTTGTGTAACGGCTGCTGCATACTGGTGGAACCCTCCCCGCCAAAGCGTGAAGGAAAGAAATCATTCCCAAACATAGACCTCTGGAATCCTGGTTCCCCTCTCATGCCGCCCATGCCGGAGAATCCAAAGAACTCCTTAAATATATCATCCGCGCTCCTCGGATTAAAATGGAAAGAGGTGGAATGAGCCCCGCCAGGGAAGAAGGGAGATGCTCCAGGGCCTCCTGCTCCTGGGGGTGGCTGCCCCTTGAGCCCTTCTTCCCCTAGCTGATCATAGATTGTACGCTTCTGGGGATCGCTAAGTACCTGAGAGGTGAAAAATAGCAATGGTTCAGTAGGTGCAACAACTGGAACCGGGAAAAATCTAGCGTTTTTGAAATGCGAAGCATGGAGTGGAACGACTGTGCGGATAATCAAAGCCTCAAAGCTGAAATATGGATCAAGAAAATCCCTTTAGAGCATGCATCTATTGTCTGTACTTCCTAGCTGATATTGCTTTCTCATTAGCACCTTATCTGAGAAAAGCGCCATCAAAATAATGCTACTGTAAACCAGAAAGAAGGAACCTCCTAGCCTCCTAGGGCATGGGCGCATGGCAATGCAGGTTCTTTTGTATTCCTGATGACTGGTGAAGGTTTAAGCAGGAGAAAGCAATTGCAGTGGTGGGCGTGCAGTGAGATGACATAGCACTCAAGACGCATAATGGATTACAAGGTGAATTTTTTACAGTATCAGTGGCGTGGGGTTCATCAAAGGGCTTTCTGATTACTAGGGGGGGACTCATATAGCTGATCAGGAGCTGAGGATTTTGTTGGAAATCACGAGAGAGGGGCAACGGATCGAAACGGCGAATCAAACAGTAACCTTAACTTCTGCAGGAGAAGATAAGAGAATAGAAGAGAGATATTAGCAGGTGGGCAATCAACCTCGTATGCCTCAGAGATCTGCTTGAACTTGGCCTCCGCCTCCTTCTTGTTGGTGGAGTTCTTGTCGGGGTGCCATCGCATGGCGAGCTTCCGGTACGCCTTCTTGAGGTCGTCGTCGCCGGCGCCGCGGTCGACGCCGAGGACCTTGTAGTAGTCGACGCCCATCTCCCTGGGCGGGGGCGGGGGCGGAGGCGCCTCCCTTCGACGGCGGGCGGCGCGCGCGGACGACGACGACGACGAGTCGGAGGCCCTACGCTTGGCTGGGCCGGCCTCTCGAATCTTGACCGGCCCTTTGACAGAGAGGTTGGTTCTTGGTTGGTGGTGGCTTTGGCTTGCCGACGGTGGTGGGAGGGGGAGAGTTAGAGGAGAGGAAGCCGGCGGCTGGCGAGGAGAGAGAGGTCGGAGAATATGGAGGGATGGAACTCGGGAGTGGAAGCTTCCAGAAGCAGAGGTTCAGGTCTCCTCCCCCTTCCTTCCCGTATTGGATTGGGATTCCGACCGAGACCACCCTTACCGGCTGGCCAAAAGGCCCACCAACTACTTTGCCTTCACCCATCACCGACTGTCGGCCCATGAAAACGGTGGGCCTGCATCATCTGTCTCTCCACCACGTACCAGCAGAATGCTGCTGCAAGAAGAGCCTCTCCAACGGGTAGTTTTAACTTTTATATAAGTCGTTCCTGTATACTGCTAGAATGGCCGCAGGCGTGCTACGCCGCACCCCGTATATTATGCGTGTCAGCTTCAAATCCTGTTCAACTTTTGAGCATAAATAACATGTGCGGATACAGCCTCATGAAATATATTTTAATCATATAACAGATGGCCATGGTGTAAGCGAAAGAAACACACCAAATGATCATTTGAACCTATACAGTATTTTCATCTCACGCCGCGCCAATAAGAAAAAGAAAATATGATATGCGACAAACTATCTCAGAGTTGAAACTTAATGAGCTCCCATCAGCAACAAGTGCCAGATCGAGTGTCTGCCGGCGGCATATATAAGCTAGCTACCACTACCAGTCGATCGGTAGTGGTGTAGAAGCAATAATTAATGTATACACACACGACACGAGAGAGAGAGAGAGAGACGGGCGTTGCGTTGCCACAAAACAAGGAGAGAGAAACCCGGCCGGCCTATAAAGCAAGTGGGGTAGAGAGAGAGAGAGCGCGCGCGCTAAGGTGGAGGTGGGATCGGAGGAGGATATATGGTAGTACGTTATTATTTGTGGTGGACATGCGTCCTGTGTGCAGCTGGCCCTAGCTAATACTCCAAAATCACCACCAAACTAGTCGATCCGATCCATTGCGCACTCTCAGATCGAGTCTCTTCTTCCTCCTGCGCTGCTTTCCCCTCTCTTCTTCATTCAGCCGCCCCGCCCGCCCTAGCGCGCGCAGCTCAGCTCCCCGGCCGGCCTGCTCTCTCTAATTATCCGGCCCGGCCTAGCTAGCGAGCGAGCGAGCCGTATCTATCATAGATCGATGTCCATGGTTGTGATCGATGCGCGCCACACCCCCGAACACTGATCAATCGCCATCGATCCATCCTCTTTGCCTGCAACTGCAATTAGGATAAAAATTAAGCCATAGCCCCGTCCCGATACCATACCTAGCTAGCTGCTAGCTAGCTTAAATAAATTAGAGAGTAGATACATCAGCTGCAGGTAGCAGGCGGTTCGTACGGTGTGGGATCATATCGATCGATGCTTGAGGTGTCGAGGAGCCCTAGCAGCAAGCAGCAGGCGCCGCCGGATCAGCATCATGTCGTCGAGTTCCCGACGTCCGCCGCCGACGATTGCTGCGACCAAGACGACTTCAACGACAGCCTTCTGCTGGATTATATCGACTTCAGCTGCTGCGACGTGCCCTCCTTCATCTTCGACACCGACGGCGACATCCTCCCCGACCTCGAGGTGGACCCCACGGATCAGCTCCTGGCCGAGTTCTCCTCCTCCCCCGGCCCGGAACTAGAAGCAGATGATGCTGCTGCCCGCCTGCAGCTGCAGCAGCTTATTGGAGACGACGACGACGAGGCCAAGCTGCCGCCGCCGCCGCCGCCGGCGGACGTGATAGTACATCAAGACGACGAAAGGCAGCGGGAGGTGCTGTTAAAAGATGACGATGATGACAAGAAGAAGCACGGCGGGGATGAGCAGAGCGCGGACGATGGCGGCGCTGCTGGGTCCTCCTCGGACACCAAATCGTCGGCGGGGGGCCACGGCCACGGCCACAGCAAGAAGAAGCCGTCGGCGGCGGCAACGGGCAAGAACAACTCCAACAACGGCGGCAAGCGAAAGGTACGTCAAGGCCAGTACTAGCTAGCTAGCATGCACACACCTTGTTTTGTTTGCCCTAGCTTAACTAATTAGATAGCTAGCAAGCGGCCGGCCCGGCCTGCGCGCAGCTAATTAATTCGATCATACTATATATATATCTCGATGAGTCGATCGTCATCGTATCTAATCTGCGTTGCGCTGGTTAGTTGTTAGACCATACATCCAACTAATTTATTAATTAATTGGTTATTTAAAAGTAACTGGATTGAACCAGCTGCTAGCTAATTGATATATATATATATATATATATATATAATTGCTATTCGATCAGTTAATAAAAAATGCATTATCAGGCCCTATTTAGATCTAAAATTAGCTAGCTAGTAATATAATTAGCTGCTGGATTCAATCGAGCGCGGCAGATAGACGAGATCTGAGGCGCGCAGAGCGTACGTACAGTAGAAGCAAGTACCTGCCTGCTGCTACATATACACACACTATATGCATATATATCACGGGTCTATATGCATGTATATATATATATACTCCTCGATCTCTAGCTTCAATATATTCTCTGGCCGCGGACGGATCCATAGATATATGGATGCATCCATCCATATGCATGCATGATAGATACGATGATGAAATGAAATGAAAGATGAGCCGCGCAGCTAGCGCATGCAGATGAGGGCCGGCCGGCCGGCCGTACATACATGGTGTCACGGGATCGATGATGCATATACCAACAAATTAATGTAACAGTAGCTAGCTTAGCCTTGTTGCGCTGTGCCTCCTGTACCTTGTCATCCTTTCGCCCTAGCTTGCTTTACCGGCACGTACAGGCGGCGCTTGTACAGTCCATCTTGCATTGTCTTGGCTCTACCACATATGCATGCAGCTATAGCTAGCTAGCAAGGATAAAATCTAGGAACTTTTACAGATTGCCGGCCTGCCTCTTTAATTATATATTTCCCCTTCTATTTCTTTCCATCTCTCTTGCATGCTTTATTTGCTTACTGCATGCATATATATATATATATATATATATATATATATATATATATATATATATATATATATATATATATATATATATATATATATATATATATATATATATATATATATATATATATATATATATATATATATATATATATATATATATATATATATATATATATATATATATATATATATATATATATATATATATATATATATATATATATATATATATATATATATATATATATATATATATATATATATATATATATATATATATATATATATATATATATATATATATATATATATATATATATATATATATATATATATATTGCATGGTACCTCAACGAAGTGCATGGTTTGGTTGCTGCGATATATATCTCATGCATGTACTGGTTTAATTAATTAGTTTAATTTGTGGGTGTAATAATAAGCATACATATATATAATACTAAGTAGATTTTTTGAAGTACATAAATACAGTTTTGGCGTGGTGGCCAGATCTAGCTGGGAACACATATGAGCATTTGTCCATGCTTGTGATATAGTACCAGTGCGCGGCGCAGTACATTATTGCTCCATACCCGTCATGTGAATCTTCTCTGTGTTTTTTTTTATATTCCTTTTTGTTAGCTAGCTTGCTGAGGAAGGACTATAGATCATGTGAATCCATCCTTTACCAGGCTCTGCCTCTGCCAAAGCTTACATGTTTGAATTATGGGGCTGCATGCCATTATGGTAAAAGTGAAAGAGCACATTATATTTGAAGCATAGGTGACCAGTACGTGGCCTGGCATGCATATTACATATATCGCAGTTTGCAGAAGCAGTACACAGAAAGCAAAGCAAACTAGCAAAGCATGCACTGCGTCGTCTGCTCTGCGATTGCATATGTTGTTGTTGCATATATGATATGATAGATACTAGATTGCATGCAGCAAGCAAAACAGTAGGCAAGCATCATGTGAAACTGTCAAACTAAAGGGATAGGATGCCGGCCGGCCCATGCATGCATATGGGTTGGATTGGATTAGACTTTTTGCATCGAATCATATATGTATATTCCTTTGCTAAAACCGTACAAGGAGGAGACGCCAAGACGAGGCAGCAGAGTGGTACAGGCGCTACTAGCGGCTGCTGCTGCCTGCGGCTGGGCCTGCCTTTGCGTTGCCGGCCTGTCCCTCCTCCTGCTGCTGCTGTCCCCTCCCACTCCCGGCCCGGCCCACCCGGGCCCCTCCCAACCCATGCTCATCTGTCTGTCACCCCGACGATATACGTACTATACCAGTAGGGCAGTAGTTTCTCTTTTCACCAACCAATAGATGCAAAAGACCCATGGGTATTACGTAGTTTCTCTTTTCATGTGTCTGCAAATGGACCTTAGTACGTACTCTACTAGTAGCTAGTATGTAAGGGTGAAGTGAAAATAATGGACCATTAACTAGGCGTGTAGTGCGTGTGTGTGTGTGTGTGTGGATGTAATAACGACGCGCATGAATTCATCGCCGCGCGCCATTGGCATGCTGATCGAGTAATTCGTTCGATCTTGTGTTTAGTTATATATATAACTTTGGTTGGGCTGTTTAATTTTCAGAAGTACCGGTCGCACCGAAAGGACCTGATGGCGCGGGAGGCGGAGGCCGCGACCTGGGCGCAGAAGCGGCACATGTACGCGGCTGCGGCGGCGGTGGCTGGAGCGCCGCCGAGGAAGGACGGCCCCCCGTGGGTGGTGCCGGCGAGCAGCGGGTCCCTTCCGGCGGAAGAGGATGGACCATGTTCCAATTAAGGACTGGTTTATAAAAAAATCTGGTTGCGAAATTGTACATGATGACTACAATAAGCACATCACTATTTGTAAATATACGAGACATCGGCCACAAATATGGAATCACTTTTCTGTAACTATATGTTGATAACTCAGGACAAACATATATATGTTCTTTTTTTTGTCTGTGTGGAATTGAACTGAACTAGTCACCTACTGCATGGTAAACAGGTTCAAGACCCTCTCTAATTGGCATTGACAATGCTGCATTAGCACTCAAGCATTTACATTACTTTTTTAGGTGTCAATTCCTGAAAATTGTATCTTGCAGGACAGAATCACAGTAGTGTCCACACTCCACAGTAGATGACAGAAGGCAATTACCATAGATTGCATGATAGAGTCCATTTTAAAGTCTCTTGAAAAGAAACTGCAAAGCATGCTCAACTGCCCTTACAAACAAATGCAGGCAAATGTTGCAGGCCCATATTTTATTTTGTAAGTACACCCAAAGTGCATTACATGCTAAAGTATCACTTAACCAGACGACTGGAAGGTTGTCTACGCAGGAGAAGAATAGAGCGAGAGTTAAATAGAAGCAATTAAGACAGTTACAAGACACAAATGAAGTCAGGAATACAACCCTTCATTAGTGTCACCAATAAGGCCCACACTAAAAAAGTCGCAACATCGTAAGGGCTGCACGGGCATGCTCCCTGGAGCGCTGTGCTTTCGCCTTCTCTCCTCTTTCTGGCTCTGGGCTTCCATCATCATACGCCTCAAGATGCCTGCCTTGTAGATTGGCCTCGGCAGATGTCTATGCCTGCAACAACACATATCAATCACCATGTAACATTTTAGCAAACTTACTCTGCTCATCAACTACGGTCCTTGCTTAAAAATAAACACAAAATTGTATAGCTTCTCCATCAAAGAATAATATGATCTCCCCATGCATGCCAACCAAGGCTATTAATAGTAGAGTAGCTTACCGCACAATCCGGCCCACTTCTGGGAGGTGCTTGTACCGCTCCTTCACAGCATCTTGGTATTCTTGCTTTTTGCGCTCCCGCGGAAGAAGCTGCACAAAGGGATTTTTGTTCAGTCACAAACAAGACTGTCTACCGCACGGCTGATAATATTTTTGCCCATAAATTAACAAAGAAATAACAAGGCATCAACGGTTACATTTCCCACAATATATAGGTATCCATAAGGCATAAGCTAATAACATAACGAAAACAAATGGAAACAAGGGGTGCAAGAACAAGGCATAACCATGGCCACCTCAGCCATTTACACGGTTTCAATCATACGAGTCTTCAACATCAATATGCTACTAAACATAAATGATTTGAATACAGAATTACTCACTGAACTGAACACAAATGGCATTGCTTTGCTTCAACATACACTGGGACTTCCTGAGGAAACCTACCACGTAATGCCCAGTTGCCCACAGGACCAAAGCCATTCTGGACCCAAAATGCACAATCACCAAATAGCTAATGCTACAGTTTCAGGCAAGCAGGGCAAAACATGATCAAGGGATGATTGTTCACCGACTCACCATTTAATCCCACTTAGCTACTGGTACACTTCTCTATGCATGGCCCTTGTCATTAATGGTAAAGAAAAACAACTATATGATCGGTCAAATGGTTTGCACAGTCCAGCCCACTTGCATCCTCACTTAGTCAAAATTATAGATAGAATTACGGCACCAAATTAATAGATATACTATGAAAATATATTTAGTAAAGAGAATTATCTAGTTATTTGCAATCATAAATATTAGTATTTTGTGGTATAAATTTGAGATGCTTTGACTTTTCAAAGAAATTAAAATGACTCGCAGATTTGTTTGATGAATAATAATCAATCAACTACACCTACATATTTGGTTGTTGGTGCAGTCCAAGGAGAGCATCGACGCGGCCATTGGAGATGTTTTAGTGAAGCCATGGCTGCCGCTGCCGCTGGGGTTGAAGCCGCCGTCGCTGGACAGTGTAATGTCGGAGCTGCACAAGCAAGGCATACCAAAGATCCCACCGGCCGGACAGCAGCAACGCGGCTAGCTGATCAGCTCGATCATATCAACTCAACTCGTCGACATATATACATGCATGTACCATAATTAACCTGCCTGCTAGCTGTACTGGACGCAGCGGGCCGGCGGCGTATAGTACGCGCCATGCCATCTGTAGATTTTGTTTTTTATTCCACGACTAGCTTAGTGCCTAGTGTACGTGGCAATAATGGATTATTACATACATACATACGACTTGCAAGGTTTTGCTCTCAGTTATGCACTGCCTATCTGTTACTCCAAAAAAAAAACTACCTATCTAGCTAGTGATGAGGTAGGGATCTACCTGAGGGTTTCGGCCTTGTTTTCATGTGTCAGTGTATGTTCTCTTGTAACCGAACGAGCTAGACAGGACACAACAAACAATATTATATGTTAACGGATTGATATGAATAACCATGTGTGTGTGTGTGCGCCTGTGTGGGCTAGTTATTTGTCTACATACCACCATGTATATCGTCATTTCATCTCAATATTAACGTGCTTGAGTTGTGCTAATAATGACCTGGAAATGCTTGGACATGTGCGTTCCTGTCATGGTCCCAATGCAACAAACAATTAGAGATGATGATGATGACGACCAACGTACATGTGTAGTGTAGTGCCATCACGAGTTCGAGTTCATTCAATTAGCAGACTCGATCTTGCTTGTGTGGTTTCAGCCATCATATCTAGCGTCATCATCCTGTAGTCACGCTCGCACAAGGCCTCAGTATCGTCAAATCCTAGCTAAGAGAACCAAACATTACTGCTGCTGTCTCTATCGAAAGATTTGATTTAGAATCCATTCCAAAGCAGAGTGTATCCATACAGCACATATATATTATACGTAGGCGTAAGGGCAAATCTGGAGGAGACGCCAAGACGAGACGACCCAGCAGAGTGGTACAGGCGCTAGCTGCTGCTTTAATTTGCTCGATGGAACGGTGGCCTCCTCCTCAGCTGCCTGCCTGCTTTGCCTGTCCCTCCTCCTGCTGCGCCTGCGCGCTGTCCCCTCGACTCCCACTCCCGCCCGGGCCCCTCGCTCCCAACCCTCACCCCGACATACATAGTTTTCTCTTTTCACCGGCAAATATATGGCACGCGGCATGTCCATGATTCGTTGTTAATTATTACAATTCGTTCCTGTACGTGTGTTTAATTATATATATATATATATTCATGCATATATGATTCGTTTTGGGTATGTTTTTCAGAAGTACCGGTCGCACAGAAAGCACTTGATGGCGCGGGAGGCGGAGGCCGCGACCTGGGCGCAGAAGCGGCACATGTACGCTGCGGCGGCGGTGGCTGGAGCGCCGCCGCCGCCGAGGGTGGTGCCGACCATCGGTTTCCCTCCGGCGGCGGCGGCGGCGGCGATGGCGCAGCCGCCTCCGCCCTTCTGCCGGCCGCTGCACGTGTGGGGCCACCCTCCCACTCCCACCGCAATTGAAGCTGCAGCGGCGGCGGCGCCTCCGACGATGCTGCCTGTGTGGCCGCGGCACCTGGCGCCGCTGGACCCGGCGGCGGCGTACTGGCAGCAGCAGCAGTACCATCACAATGTGCGTGCTCCCATCGATACTACTTACTCTTTGTTTGTGCTTGATTGGTCCTGCATCATGCTCCCTGATATATAGTCATATAGATGCAGTAGTACGTAGTGGTAGTGACGCATGCATAGCATGCATGTGACTTTAATTTGGCAGCTAGCTAGCTAACTAGCTTGTTTTACGGCGATCGAGATATCAGATAGCAGTATGTGCGCCTGTGGGTGCATGCACGCACTAGTCATTGTTGATGATACAATTACCATGCATCGGTCGTTATTTACTTATTACTATGCTGATCGATCGATGGTGCGTGCAGGCGGCGGCCAGGAAGTGGGGCGGTCGCGGTCCCCAACATTATCATCATCAGGCGCCGCCGGCAGTAGTGACGCAAGGGACGCCGTGCGTCGTGCCGCCGCCGGTCATGCTTCCGGCGAGGTTTCCGCTTCCGCCAGTGCTGCCACACCCCACCATGTACACTACTAGACCGGCGGCGACCACCATGGTTGTTCCACCACCACCTCCGCCGCTCACCAGCAAGCTCGCCGAGTTGCAGCTTCAGCTCGACGCGCACCCGGTACGCCGTACTAATCTTATTTGTCATGTGTCTATATATACATCATCAACACATATATAGCTAGCTACTCTTTCCTTCATTTTAAACCCATTTCAAAATTGTATAAGTTATTCTTTTTTGAAAAGTCAAATTAATTATTTTGTGCATGCTTAGTCAAAATTATAGATAGAATTACGGCACCAAATTAATAGATATACTATGAAAATATATTTAGTAAAGAGAATTATCTAGTTATTTGCAATCATAAATATTAGTATTTTGTGGTATAAATTTGAGATGCTTTGACTTTTCAAAGAAATTAAAATGACTCGCAGATTTGTTTGATGAATAATAATCAATCAACTACACCTACATATTTGGTTGTTGGTGCAGTCCAAGGAGAGCATCGACGCAGCCATTGGAGATGTTTTAGTGAAGCCATGGCTGCCGCTGCCGCTGGGGTTGAAGCCGCCGTCGCTGGACAGTGTAATGTCGGAGCTGCACAAGCAAGGCATACCAAAGATCCCACCGGCCGGACAGCAGCAACGCGGCTAGCTGATCAGCTCGATCATATCAACTCAACTCGTCGACATATATACATGCATGTACCATAATTAACCTGCCTGCTAGCTGTACTGGACGCAGCGGGCCGGCGGCGTATAGTACGCGCCATGCCATCTGTAGATTTTGTTTTTTATTCCACGACTAGCTTAGTGCCTAGTGTACGTGGCAATAATGGATTATTACATACATACATACGACTTGCAAGGTTTTGCTCTCAGTTATGCACTGCCTATCTGTTACTCCAAAAAAAAAACTACCTATCTAGCTAGTGATGAGGTAGGGATCTACCTGAGGGTTTCGGCCTTGTTTTCATGTGTCAGTGTATGTTCTCTTGTAACCGAACGAGCTAGACAGGACACAACAAACAATATTATATGTTAACGGATTGATATGAATAACCATGTGTGTGTGTGTGCGCCTGTGTGGGCTAGTTATTTGTCTACATACCACCATGTATATCGTCATTTCATCTCAATATTAACGTGCTTGAGTTGTGCTAATAATGACCTGGAAATGCTTGGACATGTGCGTTCCTGTCATGGTCCCAATGCAACAAACAATTAGAGATGATGATGATGACGACCAACGTACATGTGTAGTGTAGTGCCATCACGAGTTCGAGTTCATTCAATTAGCAGACTCGATCTTGCTTGTGTGGTTTCAGCCATCATATCTAGCGTCATCATCCTGTAGTCACGCTCGCACAAGGCCTCAGTATCGTCAAATCCTAGCTAAGAGAACCAAACATTACTGCTGCTGTCTCTATCGAAAGATTTGATTTAGAATCCATTCCAAAGCAGAGTGTATCCATACAGCACATATATATTATACGTAGGCGTAAGGGCAAATCTGGAGGAGACGCCAAGACGAGACGACCCAGCAGAGTGGTACAGGCGCTAGCTGCTGCTTTAATTTGCTCGATGGAACGGTGGCCTCCTCCTCAGCTGCCTGCCTGCTTTGCCTGTCCCTCCTCCTGCTGCGCCTGCGCGCTGTCCCCTCGACTCCCACTCCCGCCCGGGCCCCTCGCTCCCAACCCTCACCCCGACATACATAGTTTTCTCTTTTCACCGGCAAATATATGGCACGCGGCATGTCCATGATTCGTTGTTAATTATTACAATTCGTTCCTGTACGTGTGTTTAATTATATATATATATATATTCATGCATATATGATTCGTTTTGGGTATGTTTTTCAGAAGTACCGGTCGCACAGAAAGCACTTGATGGCGCGGGAGGCGGAGGCCGCGACCTGGGCGCAGAAGCGGCACATGTACGCTGCGGCGGCGGTGGCTGGAGCGCCGCCGCCGCCGAGGGTGGTGCCGACCATCGGTTTCCCTCCGGCGGCGGCGGCGGCGGCGATGGCGCAGCCGCCTCCGCCCTTCTGCCGGCCGCTGCACGTGTGGGGCCACCCTCCCACTCCCACCGCAATTGAAGCTGCAGCGGCGGCGGCGCCTCCGACGATGCTGCCTGTGTGGCCGCGGCACCTGGCGCCGCCCCGGGCATGGGCGCCGCTGGACCCGGCGGCGGCGTACTGGCAGCAGCAGCAGCAGTACCATCACAATCACAACGTACGTGCTCCCTTGCATCGATACTACTTACTCTTTGTTTGTGCTTGATTGGTCCTGCATGCATGCTCCCTGATACAGTATATGGTAGTCATATAGTAGCAGATGCAGTAGTACGTAGTGGTAGTGACGCATGCATATATGCATGCATGCACGCATGTGACTTTAATTTGGCAGCTAGCTAGCTTGTTTCGGCGATCGAGATATCAGATGTGCGCCTGGGGGTGCATGCATGCACGCACTAGTCATTGTTGATGATACAATTACCATGCATCGGTCGTTATTTACTTATTACTATGCTGATCGATCGATGGTGCATTGGTGAAGGAAGTGGGGCGCCGGTCCCCAACATCATCAGGCGCCGCCGGCAGTAGTGACGCAAGGGACGCCGTGCGTCGTGCCTCCGCCGGCCATGCTTCCGAGGTTTCCGCTTCCGCCGGTGCTGCCACACCCACACCCCACCATGTACACTACTGCTAGACCGGCGCCGACCACTATGGTTGTTCCACCACCGCCGCCGCCGCCGCTCACCAGCAAGCTCGCTGAATTGCAGCTTCAGCTCGACGCGCACCCGGTATTGTATTCATCTTATTGTCGATCGATCATGTCTATATACGTACAGCTAGCATCAACATATAGCAAGCTAGCTACGTACTGATCTTTCCTTCATTTTAAATAAACCCATTTGGTTGTTGGTGGGTGCAGTCCAAGGAGAGCATCGACGCAGCCATTGGAGATGTTTTAGTGAAGCCATGGCTGCCGCTGCCGCTGGGGTTGAAGCCGCCGTCGCTGGACAGCGTCATGTCGGAGCTGCACAGGAAAGGCATACCAAAGATCCCACCGGCCGGAGCCGGACAGCAGCAGCGGCTAGGCTATTAGCTGATCGATCATCGACTCAACTCAACTCGTCGACAACGACATGCATATGTACCATAATTAATTAACCTGCCTGCTGGTATAGCGAGCGCTGTACGCAGCGGGCCCGGCGGCGTACGTACGCGCGCGCCATGCATGCCATCTGTAGATTATTTTTTACTCCACGACGTACGACTAGCTACGTCTAGTGTGGCAATAATGGACTATTACCTACATACATATGACTTGCGTTTTTGCTCTCAGCTATGCACTACCTGCTATATTCAATTTCATGTGTAGTGCCATCACGAGTTCGAGTTCATTCAATTAGTAGACTCGATCTTGCTTGTGTGGTTTCAGCCATCTAGCGTCACCGTCACGCTCGCACAAGGCCGGCCTCAGAAACAAACATTACTCACTGCTGCTGTCTCTATCTCGAAAGATTTAATTTATAATCCATTATTCCAAAACAGAGTGTATCCATACAGCGCGCACATATATATTATACCTAGGCGTAAGGGTAAAACTTCAGCTAGAGGCCCCACCCAAATCTCAATGGATACAACAGATGGAAACAATTAACACGACCATATATATGGCCGGCTAGCCGCCTACTACTCAACTTGTTTGATGATCCTCCGCTTCCTGAAGGGCTGCACGGGCATGCTCCCTGGAGCGCTGTGCTTTCGCCTGTTCTCCTCTTTCCGGCTCTGGGCTTCCATCATCGTACGCCTCAAGATGCCTGCCTTGTAGATTGGCCTCGGCAGATGTCTATGCCTGCAACAACACATACCAATCACCATGTAACATTTTAGCAAACTTACTCTGGTTATCAACTACGGTCCTTGCTTAAAAATAAACACAAAATTGTATAGCTTCTCCATCAAAGAATAATATGATTTCCCCCATGCATACCAACCAAGGCTATTAATAGTAGAGTAGCTTACCGCACAATCCGGCCCACTTCTGGGAGGTGCTTGTACCGCTCCTTCACAGCGTCTTGGTATTCTTGCTTTTTGCGCTCCCGCGGAAGAAGCTGCACAAAGGGATTTTTGTTCAGTCACATACAAGACTGTCTACTGCACAACTGATAATATTTTTGCCCATAAATTAACAAAGAAATAACAACGCAATCAACGGTTACATTTCCCACAATATATAGGTATCCATAAGGCATAAGCTAATAACATAACGAAAACATATATGGAAACAAGAGGTGCAAGAACAAGGCATAACCATGCACACCTCAACCATTTACACGATTTCAATCATACTGAGCCTTCAACATCAAAATGCTACTAAACGTAAATGAGCTGAATACATAATTACTCACTGAACTGAACACAAAAGGCATTGCTTTGCTTCAACATATACTGGGACTTCCTGAAGAAACCTACCACCTAATGCTCACAGGATCAAAGCCATTCTGGACCCAAAATGCCCAATCACCAAATAGCTAATGCTACAGTTTCAGGCAAGCAGGGCCAAACATGATCAAGGGATGATCGTTCACCGACTCACCATTTAACCCCACTTAGCTGCGGCTGCACTTCTCTATGCGACCCTTGTCATTAATGGTAAAGAAAAACAACTATATGATGGATCAAATGGTTTGCACAGTCCAGTCCACTTGCATCCTCACTGGATATGAACATAACTATTAAGGGGCATCTACAATCTATAAAAACACGGCTGTCCTAGAGTGTTTGTACAATTCTAGAGAGAGAAGCCATGTGAAGTTACCAAAAGAAAAAAAAAAAGCTACCACCTGAACTCTGCAAGGACTCTGAACAACAGCAGGCAACAAACAAGCCCAAACACACCAGCAACTTGCAAACAGTGAGTGGCATTAAACAAAACTTACAACTCCAAGTTGTTCCGAAGCTTTGGATTTCCACAGCCGAAGATTTGTATCATCACTGCCAGAGACTAGATAGGTCCCATCGTAGGTGTACTTCACACAAAATACCCTTCAAAGTAGTATGGTAAATTGATCAGAATCTTGCAATAACATTCGTGGTAAATAGCAGGAGACATCTTTCAGAAAAAGATGCATTGATTGAAAATATCAAGAAGCTGGTACTCAACAACTTCCCGAAATCATAAAGAAAACAAAATAAGTTCAGGTATGCCCCAAGCCCCTTTCGGAACCCAGCCAATCCATTTTCAATATAACAAAATAGAGATTTTGAGGGAATATAAAGAGGTCCAGTCTGAACTTTGGTCTAAAAATGAGAGACCACGGGTGCAGGGACCAAAGACTGCCAGAATAATGTATAGTGATAAAAAAGAACCTTTGCATCCTCTTGGTGTGGTAAACCTCTCTGCTATGATTGCCAAGATAATTAAAAATCCTTACCTGCAAAAGTATTATATGTTACCAAATAGAAATCACAAACACATAGTGTGAATGTAAATCTTTAGGAGTTAACATACTGTTCTATCATAGGATCCGGTAACAAATTCACGCCCTGTTGGTGAGTAGTCAATATCCATCCTGAAAACCCAAATTCATGTAAGACAACCCCGCAAGTTAATAGATACTAAACATACATGCTACCAATGTGAAGAGTACAAATCAAATACATGAAATGATATATTTACTGTGCATCTGAGGAGTGAATGCAACAAGTGCATCTTCAAAAGTCAAGGCGTGATTGATCAATTGCAAGAAAAAGCAGCAATCCCCACCACAGAATCAAGTGCAAATCCAGTTTTCTTTTTCTCTATGTACCCTTTAATTTATTCCAGTATTCTTCAAATTGATAGAAAATATATACCAATCAGGGTAATATTCATTCTATCATTAATTTCCATATGCTCCACATTGATAAGAGATGTATGCTAGTCAGGATAATAAATCTTCCTAGCCACATCTACTAAAAGATACTACCTCCATCCCAAATTATAGTTTGTTTTTATTTTTCTAGGTACATAGCTTTTGCTATGCACCTAGATATACACTATGTTTAGATACATAGCAAATATTATGTATCTAGACAAGTCAAAATGACCTATAATTTGGAACGAAGGCAGTAGCACAGAAGATAACTTTGCTGAAAAATAGACTTACACTGCTGAAACATGGCCTTTGTGAACAATTTTGGCTTCATCCATCTTTCTAGCATCAAAGGAGTAACAGTTTGTGTCTTCATTTGCCTAGCAACAAAAAACACCACGACATCAGTTCAGAAATGGAGTGCTAGACTTAACAAATATTTTTTATTATGACAGCCAGAAACATGTGGTCCAAGTAAATATACAAATAACATTTTAATCTTACAGCAGTGAAGTTCATGGGCTCCCTAGGGTTCCAGCATACTGAATTGCACCTTGTCTGCGTAAGCAAATACAATCAGGTCGTACATGAATTCAGCAGGTATGAAAATTGAGGCTGAAGTGTATATTTATTAGGATTGATGGAATTCAACTAACCTTCATTATTAGCTTTCTAGCTGGAGATGACATGCGCAGGTCATAAAGTGTTAGACTCCGATCACTGAAAAAATGAGACCACAAAGTTAGAAATCTCTTCATTGAGATGTTACGTATATCAAGATCTCCAGGGCTGCATTGACATCAAACTATTGTTAAAAAAAATTGTAGTGATCACAGCCAAACTACAAATTTGCTCCTTAACAGCAAGGTAACTACCAGAGTGAAGACAGTCTAGAAATCATATATACCCAGACTAGCGCAACCTTAAATGGGCCATTGTGAGAAGGTCTTCCCAACAAGGATATCTAATCCTCTTGTTGATACCATTACATATCTGAGAGATGTCATCTAAACCAAAGTGATTGACATCTGGAAACTAAGGTTTCTAAGAAAGGAACTGAGATTTTCTCACAGCGACCTTCACAATTAAAATAATTGACACCAAGAATGCAAATTACATTCATCCAAGTTACATGCTGGCATGGTTTAATAAAACCGTATCAAAACAATTTGAAACATATCAAATTGTATATAAAATAGCAAATTTACCTGGCTGATGTAATCAAAATATTACAATCTCCAGGATCAAATCTCACGGAAAGAACTGTATCTTTACCCCATTCGAAGCTATTTATCGGTTCCGACCTGTGCAGATAAAATGAGCATTGATGCTGGTAGCAAATAGAAACAGAGCTGACATTCTAGAAATGAATCATTAAATTATACCTGTTAGGGTCCCATATATCAACTTGAGCACCAACAGTTGCAAAAAGATTACCGTCCCACTGGTGGTCAGCACCCCTAAAAGCAATGACACAAAGATAATAATTACAGTTTTTGCAGATAAAAATGGGAGGAAGCTAAGGTACGTCAAAAATGATGCCCTCACCAGAATGCATGCTTCCAGGTGTATACTGCTGATGGCTGCAAACCAAATTGGTGGATTGAACAAGTGAGAAACAGGATTAGAGTAAAACGGAAAGAATGGGTGTATTCAGTGCATGCCTGGGAACTATCTCCAGTATGGTCACTAGTGTCCACCATTTTAAGCATCGGAACCTTCCAGAGTCGAACACTGCAACCAAGGAAGGTGTAAGTATATGGTAATAGCACCGGTAGCAGAAATAATAAAATTGCTTCACGTCCTGGAAACGCTACAGTTTCATAAAATTAATTAGGGTTTAAACTGAACGTGCATAATCTGTATAAATCAACATGCAATGGAAGACACCCAAGCTTCTTAGTACAAATGATTCTTAGGCAAGTTTACAAAACCAGTCCAGAAATAGGCTATCAGGTGATGCTCTAAACAATAAGAATCTTTAAGCTTTATTATTCCAAACCCCACCAACCATGCCTATAGTAAGTTCTACTCGGCTGTATGTAAGTGCATAAGATGTGTTACTACTACCTGAACCTGCACACTAGAACGCCTCTGTCTAAAAGACAAAGAAAGTGGTAGCCACAATTAACTTACGTGCAGTCAACGCCACATGATACAAGAAGATCACCATCTGTGGATGTTGTTAGACCTCTTACGGCACCTTGGTGTCCAGGGAACTGGCAAACTGTCTTCCTGTTGTCATTGTTGTAAAACAAACTTTCAAATACAAATGAAAATATGATATAATTCCACAAACCAATTTACAAAACAGATATCGAATGGTAAACAAAAGAAGTAATCGTCAGCAAAGCAGATTACAGCAGCACTACCTCGCAGCAATGTCCCAAAGGCGAATATCTGCCAAGAAAACAGAAAGATTAGATTTTACCATGTATCATCCAAGTTTCAAGTTGATTCATAGATAAAGGTAAAGCATGATTCTAATTTTCCCCCCTGTAAATTATGAAAAATAATGAAGAGGATGGACCATGTTCCAATTAAGGACTGGTTTATAAAAAAATCTGGTTGCGAAATTGTACATGATGACTACAATAAGCACATCACTATTTGTAAATATACGAGACATCGGCCACAAATATGGAATCACTTTTCTGTAACTATATGTTGATAACTCAGGACAAACATATATATGTTCTTTTTTTTGTCTGTGTGGAATTGAACTGAACTAGTCACCTACTGCATGGTAAACAGGTTCAAGACCCTCTCTAATTGGCATTGACAATGCTGCATTAGCACTCAAGCATTTACATTACTTTTTTAGGTGTCAATTCCTGAAAATTGTATCTTGCAGGACAGAATCACAGTAGTGTCCACACTCCACAGTAGATGACAGAAGGCAATTACCATAGATTGCATGATAGAGTCCATTTTAAAGTCTCTTGAAAAGAAACTGCAAAGCATGCTCAACTGCCCTTACAAACAAATGCAGGCAAATGTTGCAGGCCCATATTTTATTTTGTAAGTACACCCAAAGTGCATTACATGTTAAGTATCACTTAATAGAAGACTGGAAGGTTGTCTATGCAGGAGAAGAATAGAGGGAGAGTTAAATAGAAGCAACTAAGACAGTTACAAGACACAAATGAACTCAGGAATACAACCCCTCATTAGTATCACCAATAAGGTCCACACTAAAAAAGTCGCAACACCATAAGCATGTAGTGTGTGCTTGTATGATATAAGATGAATTCAATTAATCAATTTACTCAAGAAGCAAACAATATTGTGCAAACACAGTCAATAAGATAAAAGCTAGTCGAGAAATAGGTGTAAGGTAATTACCTCCATCCATTGAACCAGAAAATATTGCTTTCAAATGATTGGGATTTTTGGCCATGCATGAAACCGCATCAATATGCCCATCCATAGCTCCAATAAATGGTCTAGCAAATATCTGCAGAACAAGAGCAGAAACATTTCTCACCACAACAAAAAGGTAAAGAAACAAAACATGAATTGAAGGGAAGGAAGAAGAGACATACCTTCTCTAACTTTGCAGCATTAAGTGCCCGAGTGTACTCAACAGCTTTCTCTTGAGTACGAAGCCCTGGATCATAGTTGCGGAATACTTTCTGTTGAGATCAAAAAGTTTGGTTGGGAACGTCAGTGATGGAGGAAAGTAAAAATTCCAATGCGTGAATGATTGACATGCAATCAGGTCATATCTGAAATACTTGAACTAGTGCTGGAAGTGGCATCCAATAAACTGAAAGGATTGTTATTCCATAATTATCGTGTAAACAATTTTTTTATTTGATTGTGCATGCTGAAGATTTCAAGTTATATTGCTATTATGCTGAAACAGCAAAGTGGCACTTATCTAGCACAGACTTCATCCAGAAATTTGGTTTGTGCCGAATGCAAGCTTACCAAGTTGAAAGAGGAACCAAATTGGTTTTAAAGCTAGGTATAATTTCGACAAAAATGGATGGAACTGCTCCCTCAAAAAAAAACTTACTGCTATAATAATTTCACTAGACAAGAACAAAAACGTCCACAGACAAAATAGATGGCAGAAAAACTTTTCGACAGGTAGATTTGGTTCATAAAACCGAGCTGGCTACGGCACTCTGAACTCGGCGGTGCTACAGATTCCATTAGATAATAAAGCAGTGTCTGAGTTGCCTACCTGCAGGTCCTGGCTGCGGTCGCGCGTGAACTCGTCGGTGGAGCGCGATATCACCTTCACCCTCATCGCGGCGCCCGCGGGGCGAGGCGAGGTAGGAGAGCACTTGGCGAGCAAACGCGGTCGGGATCGGCAAGGCAGGAGAGAATACGCAGGTTCCCGTCCTCCAAACCCTTGCCGCCGCCGCCGAGGGGAGAAGAAGAAGGCTTGTTCGAACCAACGAACGGCTCAAAGCAATTAGGTCGGGCAGCTTCTTCTTCGCATTGGGCCGCCGAGCCGAACAAGCATTTACGGCCCAGCCCATCTTAATTAAGCCTGCCTTCGGGGTTGGGTTGGTAATGGAAGGCCCAGACTGACCCCTTCTATTCAGAGGAATTTACACAAGTGCCACGAGCTAGCCGGAAAGCCCCATCCATCTCTTTCTCCTCCGCCCGCCGCCAGCCACGATGGCCGCCGCCGCCGCCAGGTCGCTGCTCCGCTCGTCGGCATCGCTTCTCCGCGCTGCCCCGGCGAGGTCCTCTGCCTCGGCTGCTGCGACGCGTCCGCCTCTTCGGCGCGCGCTGGCTGCTCCTCCTCGCCTCCTCAGGTACGGCCCCGGCCCGGCCGCCGCTCTTCTCTGCCCCTCTTAGCAACCAACCAAAAGATACGGGGTCGTGGACGACGTTGGTGGTGATGGCGTTGGTGCCAACGCAGGTCGCCGGTTGAGTCGAGCTTCTGCCTAGAGTCGCTTCTGCCGCTACACAGTGCCACCGCCGGTGCGCGGATGACGTCCATGCTCGCCATCCCTGGCCGAGGCCTCGACCTGTCTCTTATACACATCTAGATGTGTATAAGAGACAGGCTATGTTG
>OAMR01000609.1:440024-484316 GCA_900205405.1 Echinochloa crus-galli | reverse complement strand
GATGATCTTGCCACCAACTTCTTACCGTACGCATATGGAGTATACAAAACAAAGTCACCCCGCCAAAATCAATGAGATGGTCCCGTTAATTCCACCTATGATATATAATTTAGCTCCCTGAACAAAGCACTAGTTTGAAATAGTCAGCTTAGACGCTGTAAGCATCATCATCACTTAAAAAAAAAGACTATAGATAAACATAAAAAAGAGCAAACGGCATCAGGTATATTAGATACTAATAAATTGAGGCATTGCACGATAAGCTTATCTTACCATCGTAACCGTGAAACACGTCACGTCTTCTCCGGACGGGCGAAAAAGATGGTGTAGAATCCGGCGATGGTCAGGATCCCCATGGCCGGAGACGAGCACACAGCAGCGCAGAGCTGGCGCGGACATGGCTGGCGGTGATCTTGGAAGAGAGCATGAGCGTCAAGAGACACACACAGACGGCCCGTCCACAGCCCACAAACCCACGGCCCACCCACCCAGGTACAGGTGGTGTTTCGCTAATGGCCGGCCCGGTTGGGCCCCACCCACGACACGAGGGGAGGGGGAGGGGAGAGAGGCGAGACACGCTGCACACTGCCGGCGGCGCGAAATCCCCTCCGATCTGCTCCGGCGATGGACCGCGACGGCCGCCCGGGATGGCTGCCGTCGCTGGGCTTCGCCTTCCTCAGCTTCAACTGCGGGATGGCCGTCTACCGCTCCTGGGAGGACCCTTCCTCCGTCGCCTTCGTCGTCGTCGCCTACGTCGCCCTCATCCTCCTCTTCCGCTGCCTCCACCAGCTCGAGCGCGCCGCCCCGGGCCGCCACGGCCGCTCGCTCAAGGCCGCCGTCTGGGGCCTCTCCACGCTCCTCACGCTCATGTTCTCATCCAAGGTCGCTGCCATCATGCCGCTCTGGGCGCAGCTGCTCGTCTGGGCCATGGGGATCTTCACCATCCTTGCCGGATTCTACGCCTTCTTCCTCGCGCGCCCGGAGGAACCTTGATCACGCTCGCCCCCGCCAGTATGCCATGGTATGCCATCTCTTTTTATAATAACCATTCCATGCCCTCTTCAATCATGTTACTCCCAAAAGAGTACCTTGTTGGGAGGCGATGACATCAGTCAACGATTCCAGTCAGTCAATAGAGGTTGTTTGTTCGTAGATCTAGTCGAGTGATCATGAAAAAGAAGTAGTAACAACTAAATCAGCCTTGCATATCCTGTGTAGATTATTAGGCAGTTGGGATTTTCTTAATCATGATAATAATGAGCCTGTACCATAGCAAGTCTGAGATATAGTAATCACAAAATCACATGGTGTTATGGTGATGGTGAGCAAAATGGAGGCGGAGGGCATAACGCGCAAGAAACCAACTTGATAAAAATCGAATATTCAATTCTTAGTTCCTTTGCTGCGTTATATCCGATTTCTTGAACAAAGCAAAATACTCTTATGGAGTAATTACTAGCTATGATTTGAGAACCTGCCTTCACTTGGGTTCTATACCTGTTTCCAGAACTTTTTTGTTTGAAGTGCTTCTCTCCGTTGTGTTTGGTAATAGGACGTGAAAAAGATTTCTCTCCGTTGTGTTTGGTAATAGGAAGAAGCAGTGCTGGCATCTTGATTTGCTGAGTCTTGCCTGTTATTTTTCTAGAAACGAATGACACCATCTCTAGTCAAGTGTTGCTCTTAAAGCAAATAATATTTGCTCACAAAAATTTTTGATTGCAAAGACTTACTTTTGAGTTCTTGTTTGCTATATCTTGCCATGATTGACTTGACTAGATTTGCATACAGCCAGTTTTGACTGGGTCTAAAGAGTTGTTGTTAGGTTTTGGATTATGGCTTTCTTGATTGGGTCCCATGACGGGAATCTTTTGGATGAACAAGAACTACTACATGGAAGCGTCCTAATCATCCCCTTGATGAGAAATTTCCAGGTTATTTCTTGTAGGTTTTAGTTTAATGACATGCTGTACTGCTGTAGAGTAAGGCGAAGAACGGTGGGGTCTGATAATGCTGAAAGATGGAAGGTATAAAGAAAAAAGAGACACCTGCCTTATAAATTTCATGTCACATATCTTCTAACGTGAAATCCTGAAAAAGGAAAACCAAGCTCCCAAATGGCCAAATCCCAGTTTTGGTCAGCTTTGGACGCAATACAATAAAGAAAAAAAACTCCCTCCTCCCTTGGGTCCTAGACCTGTTTCCAGATTATTTTTTTGGTTGGAAGTGTGTATCTCTCCTTTGTTTTTTGGTGATAGGGTGTGAAGGATTTCTCGTTTCAAAGGCTTCATATCGTCAATATACATGGCAATGTTTTAATTAAATATGTGCATTCCATGTCCTCTGGAAATTATCAAGTGCCGTTATACGTTGATTTGCTTGCTCTTACGGGCCATCTCTAGTTTAAGTGTTTTATGAAAACAAACAAAATTTTGGATGCAAATATTTAATTTTGTGCTCTTGTTTTCTATCTTTGCATGATTGGCTATGCTAGATCTGCATACAGCCAGTATTGACTGGTCCAAAGAATCCATAGATCTGTTCAGATTTCATAATGATGACTTGTATCTGCTGGGTTGACTTGAGACCAAAGACTCCATTTTGTGCTTTTGTTTGCTATCTCTTGGCATGATCGATTTTTAATACAACCAGTTTTGGCTGCTCTGACAATTATTAGTTTGGGGATAGACAATGGGTCCCAATGTGGGGTTGGGGGGGGGGGTGGACAATCACATGGTGGGGAACGTGTAAGGTATAAGGCACAAGAATCCAAACTCAAATTGATTTGAATAGATCTTAGTTCCGTGGCTGTGGTATATCTGATTTCTCCAACAAAGCAAAACGTTGAAAGATGGAACATGTGTTAAACATGCAAGATCCAGTTGCTAGCTAGGCCCTCTGATTTGATGGATTACATGGGAGCTGTGTCAACATGCTGGGCATATAGTTTTTCCTGCCAAAAATGTGGGAAAATACCACAAAATTACTAACTTGATGCATTTTTGCTGCTTGTTGTTGTCCTGTTGCATGATACTTTATGAGCTTCAGTTCCAGTTATGTTTTCTATGTCTTCGCAGCATCTGAAGGAAGTCCATGAGCGTCATCATAGGAGGCTTGAAAGGTAGCAAGTTACATGTTGCAGGGGCTTTGATGTTTGAATAAATAAAACTATGAAGAACCGTAGTTTGTTCACCTGGAGTCTGTTAAGAAAAACTATGATGCTACCGTTGGCGGCTATTTTTGTGCTGAAATGTTTGCTTCTTGGTGCACATCAATGGGCTTTTGTGGTGGCACCTAGCAGAGTCGCTTAACCCAAGAGATATGGGGACATTGTTGTTGGCAATGGAATGTAAAAAAAGGCTTCTTTTATTTTGGAAAATTGTTCGAAGTCTTGGTTATGAAACATATTTTCAAGAATGTGAGAGTTGTAGGAATGTATGTGTATATGAGTTGGCTTGTAGAGGCGGCGAGTAATGATGGGAAGAATGCCCCCTCCGGTGTGAGCTAGATTGTTCAGTCTCAAAACATGCTGGGTACTCGGTATGTGCTAGTTTTTAAAATGTTATCTTGTGATGCAGCTCCATAAGTCATGCAATCGGTCTGGTTGTATAGTAGAGGGATCTTGAGGTTTTGTCCGGCAAAGGGAACCATCGGTGCGACGTGGAGCACATGCGGGAGACGTCAACTTGGTCACCGACCAAGCATACCCATTTTTACTCGTGTTCCATTTAGGCCCAAATGATCCTCCTCGTACCCGTGCGGCCAGCCAGTCCATTTGGTGGGCCTTTTGAGGCGGCCCAAACATGGCCCAAACATGGCACATCCATGGGCCTCCTCGACCTCGAGCGAGCGGCAGCGGCGGCTGCGTGCGAGCGCGATTTCTCGGGGAGGGAGGGAGAAGCAGCGCCGCCGGCGAGGAGATCCACCTACCTACAGCGCTCGCGATGGGGCGGCGGATCCTGAACGATGCGTTGCGCACGATGGTCAACGCAGAACGGCGGGGGAAGGCGACGGCGCTCCTCCAGCCCATCTCCGGCGTCATGGTGTCCTTCCTCAACATCATGAAGCACCGAGGTATGCAGTTCCCTTCCTTACCCAGTTAGTACCATGCTGCTGCCTGATGGGGCTACCCTCGCCCTCTCGCTTCGTCCCCTCGTCCAATTCTAACCAATATAAGTACACAAGGTTTTATCATTGGTGGCAAAAGTAGGGCTTTGATATTGCCAAATTAAAGCAAATCAAACCCCATTTCTACAAGGAGCGTGTGTGTGCGTCTATTGGGCGATTTATTATGAGTACGTGCCGATTCGAGCCTCTTTACCGTTGACGAGTAGTGTAGGCTAGAGGGGTCGGACTGATCCCTCACGCTGAAATCGAAATTGGCTTCTTCACTACTGTCGCTGCTGAAATGCAGTGACACAGTGTCTCGGCTCCAAATCAATTTCGTCCAATGTGTGGGTTGGCAAATGGCATTAGGGTGTTCGGATGTTAAGGAGACTGTTACTGTTATCTTGCACCAAGCTCTCTTTGACTTTTGGATAAGTGTTCTGTCTTCCTTATCTGTTGAAACCTGAATACTGGCATGTATCCCGCTTTCCTCCTAGATTACTGCCAGTTTGAGCTAGTTTGACTTCCAGCCAGTTAGAGCTGTGGCCTGCCTGATATTGAGTTTGAACTCTAAGCACTGTCGATATTCTTATTTATGGGTAACAGAGCTCAACTGAACACAAAGTGACGTGCACAGGGCACTCTTCTCCTTTTTTGATAGCTTATGCATGTAGTTTGCAAACAGATTCTTGAGACTTAAGTCTTGATAGGATATGAATCATCCATTTGCCTTTCTGTTTGCAAAACTATTTCATGGATTTTATCTATGCTTTGCAGGGTATATAAAAAACTTTGAGGTCATTGATCCGCATAGAGTTGGGAAAATTAATGTGGAACTTCATGGGCGTATTAAAGATTGCAAAGCTCTTACGTACAGACAAGACCTCAGAGCTAAGGAACTAGAACAATACAGGGTTCGGATGCTCCCAACACGGCAGGTATTTTATATTCTCAAATCTGTGGATATTTACATGTCCTGTTATTTCTTGATAGGTTTTTTTTTGGGTTGTATTAGCTTCCTCCACTTTTAGACTTCCAGTTTTGACTTGGAAATTGGGCAAAAGCATGTAATCTGATATGATCATATCAGACAACTAACTGATATGGTTGCCCATTGTGTGCTATCCAGTAGGCTAGGTTTGTATGTAAACCTGTCATATCCCTTTTAGCATGTATCCTTTCAGTTTAATTTCAGATCTAGAGCATACTCCATTGAGATTTTCCTCACCCTTATGCCCATGCAATGTGCTTTCCAGTAGGATAGGTGTGTATGTTGACCTGTCCTTATCCCTTGGATGGTTATGTTGTCCTCTCACTTTAGCTTGAAGTCTAGAGCATGCATTTCACGTGTAGTTGGCATGGTATCACTAACGCATTTCTTGTTTATTTGGTCCGATTTACTTTGCACAGTGGGGCTATGTTGTGATTACTACTCCAAGTGGTGTTTTGGATCATGAGGAAGCAATCAGGCAGAACGTGGGTGGGCAGGTCCTTGGCTATTTCCATTGAGAAGAAGCATCATTCTCTAGCCCTGAATGAGGGAATGGGCTGTGCCCATCTGGCATTATTACACTGTTGTTATGACCAAGGCCATTCAGTTTGGATTTTGAGAGCCGTTTCGCTTTTGTTCATTGCCAAGAAAGAAATGCAATAACATGTCAAAAGGACGGCTCATGACACTAGGAAATGCCTATTCTTAAACAGAACCACTGTAATTTTTCTTTTGAACTGGTATCTTGTATGCCTGACATGCGTCTAGGTATTCGGAGATACATGGGTATTGCTAGTTTGAGATTCTGGCAAGAAGCATAGCTCGGTCCGTGTGGAGTTGACATGTATGCTTTTCTGAGATACATTTCCTGTAGGGAGGGTTGAAGTTGAACACACATTGGTAGTTTGGTTAGTGTCTGGGCTTCGTCTCTGATCTTGTTTGCAGTAATGCTTGTAGCCAGTCGTTTTTTTCCTTAAAAAATTAGATTATGTTGTCGTGCGTGTTTGCTGCACGGCGAATGTGACAAGACGCCTGAAAGAAACTGATGTCGCTGCTTCTCTGTGTGGTAGCTGCCAATTTGTGCTGTATATCTTTCGGTTCGATATGTGTGAATTTGTTGTCAGGATTTGAACATGGTCAGTCGTCACTGCCTTCTGGACTTCTGGTGAGGTTTTTGCCCCTGATACAATCAGAATATGCCGAGGTTGTGGTGCTATTTGTGTGCCACAAATATCTCCATGAATTTGTCGTGACCAGCGACATGGGATGTGTTGTAGAAAAAGAGATTTCTCATGGTTGTCGCGTACTGTACATGGAATATCCGGGCTGAATGCTATCATTTCTGGCTAATAAACTCCATTTTATCTAGAGTTGAGAAAGAGACAGGCGTTGCTGCCAGAAGAAACCAGCAGCACCTATCGTTTTGTCCTCAGGCCGCCTGGGAGCTGAAAAGATGGGCTCCGGTTCACTCACCACGCGCTCTTCTCCGACGGCGTTCTCGCCGGCGTTGTCCACCCCCGGCCGGGCGCGCCCTCCTCGCCTCCGCCGCCGACCCACAGGTGTCTTCTTATTCTATCCCTCTCTCGTTTTGTTTTACTCAGCTGTTCCCATCACTGTTACCATAGAAATACTACTCGCTGGATTTCACTAAGATGGAACGAGAACATGTTCCCTCTGAACGATTGCTAAAACTCTTCCCGTTCTGCAGCTGTGAGCTGCATTTGTTCGTAATCCTTTTGTGATTTAACTTCAATTTACTGCGCACCATTTTTCCTATATGCACTTGTTACTATGACCATGTATGTTTATTCAATACTTCTTATACTCCAAATCAGTGTTACAACTTCAAACATAGTACTTGGAACAAGTAACTTTTTGTTGCTGATGCTGACAATTGATTGCCACTCCTGCTATTGTAGGCAAACTCAGGACTTTTTCCGTCAAAGCAACTCATAGTGGCCTGAGTGAAGTATCTGTACAGAGCCTTCCTGATAATGAACTCCCAGTCACCGGTGCTGCTTACAGCTTCACAGGAGCAACGACATCGCTTACCAACAAGATCCTAACCTCGTGCAAGAAGATTACTCTTGTTAGGCATGGCTTGAGCTCATGGAATGCAGACAGCCGTGTCCAGGTTCGTATCACTTTTTTCTCAAAAAAAATATTTAAATTTGCTCAAAAAAGGTTCGTATCACTTTTCAGTCACTTGCTTTCTCTGAAACCTTTTATAGTTCACTTTGGAAATGAATGCCTGTTTGCAAAAGTTGATTTCTGTTTACACACTGGATATCATGTTCAACTAATCATTTTACCAGTTCATTCAGGATACCATTTTATCTATTACAATGTCTAGAAAAAAGATGTTCCTTTTGGATTCATTTATTAAATTGTTGCTTTTGTCTAGGGAAGCTCAGATCTGTCAGTGTTAACAGAAACCGGTGCCAAGCAAGCAGAGAAATGTCGTGATGCCCTTGCAAACATGAAGTTTGACGTTTGCTTCTCTAGTCCTATCTCACGAGCAAAGGTTCAAATTCATGTCTACTTACTATATGAATGTGACCAAGAACGATATCAATACGCGTAATGTGTAAGCAACATTTCTATGCAGTCAACTGCAGAAATTATTTGGCAAGGGAAGGAAGAACCCCTTGTTTTTCTTGATTCACTGAAGGAGGCACACCTCTTCTTTTTAGAGGGCATGACCAATGGTATGAACAAACCATCTGCCTCATTATTCTTCTTGTCCATTCCTGCAAATTGACCATATTACATACTTGGAGGCAGCGGATGCTAAGAAGCAATATCCGGAGTTGTACACCAAATGGAGGGAGGACCCTGCAAATTTTCAAGTTAATGGCATATACCCAATTAGGGAGTTGTGGGGAACATCAAGACAAGCCTGGGAGCAGATCTTGCTCACCCCGGTACCAGACTTTCCTACTTGTTTCCTTCAGAGTGTGCCCTTGCTGTCGACTAACTTTGGGGTTTGACCTTTTTTGACAGGGAGAAAACTTCTTGGTGGTTACGCACAAATCTATTTTGCGCGCACTCATCTGCACAGCACTGGGTCTCCCTCCTGAGAGGCAAGTCTGACCTTTTCTGTGGCTTCAGTTTTTGAACTTTATGCGCACTATTCTCAGTCGAAAACAGAGAATTGTGCAGTAAAGTTCACATATTTTTTTTCCTTTCCTCAAATGGGTACCCAACAATGCAGGTTCCGTGCCATTGATGTAAACAATGGTGGCATGTGCGTCTTCACGGTTAACAAGCAAGGAGAGGCTATGCTCCAAGCCCTCAATATGACAGCACACATGTATAGTGATCACACCTATCAGTAGTACTAGTTCTCCCCTCTCTTTGCATCATATAGTATTTTAAACCCTGTACATTACGCTTCCTTTACACAAGTCATCCTTGAATGACTTCGGTAAATGTGACATTAGTGCACATAACGATACTTTACACAAATTGCCCCTGTCAGATGTGATTGTTCGTGTGAATGCAAACTCGAATGAAAAAATTTTTGATACCATAGTTCCTGCTACTTCCCTCGCTGAATCATGCCAAGTCATTAGACCTATGAGGAGCTATGCATCTCCATCTATAACGTGCTTGCTCAAATACTTCCTGTGAGAGGGATTTTCCGAAGAAGGCACAGTTCAGATGCTGTTAACCAACTGGTAAATGCGCAGGGCTCCAAAGACTGACATAGCAATGTTTGGGACTCCAGAATTTCGAAGGAGCTTCACTGAAAACTTTGCAGAAACGGAAAACATAACAATTCCTACAAGACTCGTTGAATTTCAGGGAAGTGGCTATCCCTGATGATGTCTTATTTATTGGTTAGTGGTCCAGAAGGAGATCATGGTAGGTGTCCTTCCCGTTGACTAACAACATTTTTTATAAGAAGAAAAGTGCAGTTGTAGCCAAAATGAGATAAGGACATCTCATATCCTATATATCCCTCCAATATCTAATCAACGAAGCTTAGACATTGGCCAACTGACGATATCAAACACGTTGGTGTTTACAAAACATCATGGATGTCAAATCTCTGTTACTATTCTTAAACTTACATGTCATGTCGACACATGTCTTTGATTGGACAGAAGTGATAAAATTACAAGCAATGCTGTGGAGTTTCAACATTTGAGATGGTCGTAAGTCGTTTTGGCTTTTGTACATACATAGGTTTTGCTATGCATCTAGATATACACAATACACTATGTCTAGATACATATATAACAAAAACTATGTATTTAGAAAATCCAAAACGATGGAACGGAGGTAATAGACGAAAATGATCATGGCAGTAGCAGAGAGCTCGTCGTTGTGTAAATGGAATACATGAGTTGGAAAAAGCATAGAACAACTGCAACCAAGCCAGAGATGAGAGCCCCCCTGACATGGTCGCAGAACGTCTCCACCTGGTCGCAGATGGGCAGCCAGCCGGCGTGGCTGTTGCCGTTCTTGCCCAGGTCCGATATTGCGCCTGCGGCTGCGATGGCGCCGGTGAGCATCATTCCCATCATCTGCAGCAGTTCAGAAGATCAAATCGATCAAATGATCCATCAGATTACTATTATTCACAGTATCTCCAATGACAATATACAGATCGAGAGGACGATAGATAGCTTTTGATTTCAGAGGCATGCATGCATGCATGCATGCAGATACAGTGTAATATCTCACCATGTCGGCCATGAGGACAAATCTGGCGGCGGGGCTCGCCGGCGGCACGATGAGGACGAGCAGGCTGTAGGCACAGGTGAGGACGTTGGCCACGACGAAGAAGACAAGGGACGGCGTGTATTGGAACTTGGCTTCCAGCTCCAGGCCAAAGACGCTGACCGTCTGGTGGCTAGTGGCCATAACTATGGCCGCAACGCCGGCGGCGGCGGCCACCGCGACCCTGAGCACGACGGCTACGACGATCCTCATCGGTGCCTTATTGGCCATCGTCTGGACGTGTCTTGCTTGTGTGTTTGCTAACGAATTGAAGGTGGTTCGATCTATCGGCGTGGTGTGACAGCAAAACACGAAGCCTTGTGGTTTGATTTGTACGGAGTACGTATTTGGGTTTGGTGTGGTTAGCTAGTCTGAATTGAAGCAGCTAGGCGAGGCAGGTGTAGACGAGTTGGTATATATCTATACTAACAGCTGGATATATATAAAGCTGGCTACGGCCTTTCGTGGTGATTCGAACTGAATAAATATCAGGAGTCGCTTCGGTCTAAAGAAATGATGCAGTGGACCTGTCGTGGAGTACCACTGCTGGTACTAGATTTTTCTCCGCATGAAAATGTGTTTACATATATAGCTTAACTGCTTTGTGTTCACCATTATTGTCTTCTTTATGAAAAAAATATAGTATAGTTTTAAAAAGGCTACGAGCTCTCATTGGCGCGTTTCATGAAGCTAGGAAGTATGTCCTTTTTCACAATGATCGTCAGACGTCAGGTTCACCTAGGCAAAAGCAAAAGAGATGCAAGGTATGTGATCAAAGTGTTGGTCCAATGATCAAGATATATCGATATGTAGTTCAGGAAGCATAATGATCATTATTTGGGAGGTATCGAATGAAGGAATTGAATATCCTTGACATGCTGCCTGCCTATCTACTGTACTCAATCAAGAGGCAGCAGAATTATATAATGGATAATGGAGTCCTTCTTATCATTGGACTGAACTAAACTAAGGGTAATTACGAATTGATAAGGTAGGCTTTTAATTGGTAGATGATGATCACCATCATAATGCGTGCTAACAAGCCAGAACTTGTCCATGTTAAATTTTAAGACCGGGATAAGCTTGAATTGATCACCTATCTGGTGGGAGTAGGATCGAGTAGTAATGTTGGGTAGGTTGCCGGCTATCGATCAGTCATCTTGTTCCTCTGCTATCCTCCTTAATTAGGCCATATTTGTTTCCTTTAGAAGATTAAACTAAACTTTAGTCCCCTCCTAGCTAGTCACTGGACTAAACTTTAGTCACTGGTTGTTTGGTTTCAGGGACTATAGGCCATTAAAGCTGCTGAACAAAGACCAAAAAATATAGTCTATATTAAAGCTACTGAACAAAGACCAAAAAAACCTTAATGAATGCTAGATCATGCCTTGAGAATAGGGTAAATGAGGGGCACTACCTGACATTTTGGGCTATTAGTCCACTTTAGTCACCCCTTGGGGACTAGAGGGATTAGAAGTGACTAAACTGCTTTAGTCATGTTTTAGTCACCATGTTTGGTATTTTATAGGGACTACTAAAAGTGACGAAAGTTTAATTGCACGGCTAGGATGTTTTTTTAGATAATGGATAATATCCGGCCTCTATATCCATTTCTGAATATATATAGCCAATAACATTACAAGAGTTCTTAGACTCAAATTCTCAAAACTGAGAAATCCAACAAACAAGAGAAAAAACACAAGATTAAGAAAGAAAGCTAGAAAAACTAAGCTTCTAACTTCTTCTACATCCTTGCTTCAACCTCGTTTTACGCTTATGCAACACAGATCATCGCATCTCTCGTCTACTTAGAAACTGAAGATGTTAGAGAAGTCGTGCAGCAACACGAATCACGCCTGATGAACAAACTCCATGGCAACCCAAGAGAGGTAGGAGTGACAGTGGCAATGCACCCAGCAGAACTCCCAAGACGACGCCTCCAGAAAGGGGACGACACTACTGTGCCGTCGTCGTCCGACCACATTGGTCAAGATTTTCATCTGAAAAGCTCGAAGAGCCACCGATGACGCCTTCATGAAGGTAGACGACGCCTGAGACGCCGCCGCCATCGACCTGCAAAAGAGGCACAAGCTCTCGCCTTCGCAACATATTCCCTGCAGCACACTGCCAGCCCAGGCCCTCTCAAGACGACCTCCGGAGGTGGAAGAAGAAACCGGCCGGGGGAGCACAGCCATCCCTGACGACGAGCAAGCCACCCCCAGCTCGCCGGCACGCCACCTCCTCCGTCGTCGCCGTCTCCAAACCTCCCCGCCATAGGCGGGAGATGCGGGAGGGTCAAATAGATCCATCCTTCGGCCACGAGCAGGAGGCTGCCGCGGCGCTCCATGCGCCTCCTCCTCGCTCACCGCCTTCTGGCCACGGCCGCCGACGCATGGCCGCTAGGGCCTCCCGCGTCAGGCCGGCCAATGGTTGCCGCCGCCGCCGCCCAACTCGTCGCCGCCGCCGCCACCCAAGTCGTCGCTGCCGCCGCTCAAACTGCAGATCCACCGAGGAGGACACCGGATCCACCATGGGGCACTATGGATCCGGCCACCCGGACGCCGGAGAAGCCCCGGTTGGTATTCGGCATCATTCCGGTCTACCGTGGTTTGGTCTGTTTAATTTAGTTGTTTTTGTTCTTCTCGTGTTGTTCTTAGGGCCAGAATGATAGCGTTGTTGTATTCTTTTTTTCTCATTTAATCAAAATCACAATAAAACTCTCGCCTTTCCTTTAGAAAAAAAGGCAGCAGGATGAGCAGCACTTGCCCAGCCACAGGGGCGGCAGCGTGGGTAGGGCGCCTCCCACTTTCTTCTTGCTCTACATGCCATATTGTACGTGGACCGTGGTGGTGGTGGAGGGTCCTTGCATTGTCGTCGGAGGACGAAACCATGGCTGGATCATCGCTTACGGTTTTGTGTTTCCTCTTAGCTTGTTAGTTTCCATCGCCCAGAATAAGGATGGTTTTGACTAGAGGTTTTATTATACCCCCCTATTAATAAGTAATAAAGGATCTTTCCTACGCAAGCCACCATTGATTGATGGATGAGGCATTTCAAGATTTGTTCATCTACTATGTCCTAAAAATGATGTTCTGTCATTTAAATCTTGTCCATGCATCACACTAATTTCGTTCATACAAAATTAAATGGAAACACTTTTCTCCATCTACCTTATGCAAACTCAGTAAAAATATGTTTTTTTAATATATCCGTAATCTATCTGAAAAATCACATACTAACATCAAACGTTTTGGACCGAGGGAGTAAGAGGACATGGCTATTCAATCTGAATTTGAGCAATGTACTTCTATGCATTTTTCTATGAAAAAAAACCATATTTTCCCTACTTGTCATTATACATGCCGAGTGCTTCATATTATTTATTTGTTTCATTTTCAGCACTTTATTTAGTTCCCTCGTCTTCCGTCGTTCTCATGTTGTCCCTTCCACGGTCCACTAGGTCAGCCGCCATCATCGATCCAATCAAGTTTTTTACGTTTTACCGTGTTAAGATCCTGCTTGCTTCGGCACTGCTTCCCCTTAGAGATGACGATCCTTCTCTTACGAGAGTCATTATTAAGATCGAGAGATATGTGATATACATACTATTTATGATATGGTCGTATATGTAACTATACCGTATGTGCCAAATACTGTTTCATTGTCAACTCTTTGCCATACACCACATATTATAGATTGGACCGCAAGCTGGATAGCATCCATGTGAAGACTCGTGGTTGGCGAAGATCTTGATAATTTTGCAGATGACAAGAGAACAAAGACGGTTCAGTTCAGAACAAACACGGCACAAAATACAAACACGGTTGCTTGCTTGCAGGGAGTGATCTGACGATGAACACAAGAACAAAGAGGCGAAGCAAACTACCAAAAGCCATGAAAACAATGTAGCAGGGGGCTGAAAAGTGGGTGGCTTTGGCACTTGCTTCCTTGAGGTTCAGGAGTCGAGGACACGGCACACTCCCCTTCCTTCTCTACTGATCGATCGATCGACCCGAGCCGAGAGGGACAACCACACACACACACTCCAATGGCGGCGATCACCGCGCCGCCGTCCCCTCCTCCCGCCTCCACCTCCTGCCGCCTCCTCGGCCGCAGGCCTCTCACCCGCGTCGCCTCATCCTCCCGCTTCCGCCCCTCTTCCTCTCGCCGCTCATCCTCTTCCACCTCCTTATCCGGAGCCGGCAGCAACGGCGGCGGGGGCGAGATCCTCCACGTCTCGCCGCCTCAGCCACCCGCCGCGCCCCCGGGGGCGCCCGTCTACGTCACGCTCCCCGCCGATGCCGTCGGCCCGGGGGGCCGCGTGGCGCGCCGCCGCGCCATGGGGGCCTCGCTCGCCGCGCTGGCGGCAGCCGGTGTCGCGGGCGTCGCCGTCGAGCTCTGGTGGGGCGTCGTAGAGCGCCAGGGACCCGGGGAGTACGACTGGGCCGGCTACCTCGACCTCGCCGCCATGGCCCGCCACCACGGCCTCCGCGTGCGCGCCATCCTCGCCTTCCACCAGTGCGGCGCTGGCCCGCACGACCCACTCTGGTGCGTGCGTCTCCCGCTCCCCTTCTCCCTCAGCTCCAAAAAAAACATCTTTTCTATCTCTCTCTCTCGCTATCTTCCCCCCCTGTTCTTCACTTCCTTTGTTAGGTCTTAGTCCATAGTAAGTACGCTGCTTAGTTGGACATTCCTGCTGTCAAATCTAAAATTCAAATCTGGATGAGTTGAGGAGATTCATGTTGAAGCTCACTTGGAACAATTGAAATCATGTGAACAGTGATTAATGTGAATTGGAACAATTGCAAGTACGGATCAGCGATATGTTACTTGAGGGGATGAACACAATGCACAATCACACAAATGCAAAAGTTATGCAAATTTAAGATTGTGCCCAGTTGGTTGGAAACTGATCTGGTTCTGGGTTGTGTAACTATTTATGCGGTCATCTAGTTTTTAGATCATGCCGTGTTCAAGAGCTACTGGAATTGACTATATATATAATCTAATGATACTTCTGGATTTATACTTTGATACACATGATATGCAGCTTTGTTGCCCGAATTGAATGCTTTTAGATCATGGCATGTTGAATAGCTATGGAAATTGACATGATTTAGGGATACTTCTGTGTTTGTCCATTTGTACACATGTCAATGGCATGCATTTTTTCAATTGCATTACAAGGCATGGAATTTTAGCAAAAATAAAACTCACCCTCAGTCATCGATACAGATAACTAGCGTTTTTATGATTCATTATTTTATTACACATCACCCATATTTAGAGATGACTGTGTCATGCTAAGCATGAAATGCGGTATGCTGATAGTTCTCACATTGCATCTAGAAAAAAAAAATCACTCGTATTAGACACATGCACACCCGACAATGAAGCCACAGTTATGGTTCAAGAAATTAGAAGCCAATATTTATAGTTGTAGTCACTACAGAAGAGGTTTTAACCTAGGCTGGTTCAACATTGTGAGATACAAAATGAACACAATCACTATCAAGACCAATTAGAGGAATCTAGTAGAGACTAGAGATAGGGAGGCTGATGCTGTTATATTTTTTTTTTCTGTTAAGGCTCAAGTTATTAGGGGCTACTACAATATGATCGCATGGATGCCAGTTGCATGTGGTTGTAATAAAGCCTATGATACTTCGGTTGTATCTTACATATCATCAATGTAATTGTCAAAAGGAGCCAAAATGAATTTTACCATGACTTACCTGAGCATATTAATCAATGAAATTCCCCCAGAACATCATATTTTGATATCAGATGTGCTAGTAGCCTAGTATCAACTCTTTCCCAGGATGCGCTAGTACTATCTTTCCCAAAAATATCACCCTATGGGAGCAACAATCAACCTGAAAACATTTATTGTGATCTAGCAAGTAGTGAAAAGCCACATGACATTATACTAGCGATTCGTTTAATAAACCCACTCTGATTTTGCCACTCAGTAACTGCTTTCCTTTCTTGTTCTCCATGTTGTGTTTTTTTCCCCTTATAACAATACAGTCAAGATGTTCATTCTTTTGTTGCACTCGGTGTGATGAAGAGAAAAAAGTATTTCTTCTGTGACTAATGGTTGGAAATCCGTTTCCAGGATACCTTTGCCACAATGGGTGCTTGAGGAGATGGATAAGGTTCCAGACTTGTCATATACCAATAGACACCAGCAGAGAAACAAAGAATACATATCATTGGGGTGTGATAGTCTTCCTGTTCTGAAAGGAAGAACGCCTATGCAAGCTTACTCAGACTTCATGAGAAGCTTCCGCAATACTTTTGAAGATTACCTTGGAGCCATAGTAACAGTTTGTATTCTCCTTGGTATTTAAGTACATAAGATATTCATATGGCACCAAAAGGATGCATATGTGTTACAACTGTTGTATTTCAGGAAGTTCAAGTTGGAATGGGCCCGGGAGGTGAGCTTAGGTATCCATCATGCCCAACTGAGAAGCTAAATCAGCGAAGCAGTTCAGCTGAACTTGGGGAATTTCAATGTTATGACAAGGTACCTTCCGAAATACGATTCTTACTTTAAAATCACTTCAAATGGAACATTGGTGGAGGGGCGGGGCATATTGGATGACCAATCTCAAGGTTCTTTAGTCTACTTAGGTAATTGGACTTATGCAATGTCTCTGGTTATTTATGACTTCAACTTAGTAAGTAGTATTGGTGCTCCCCTATCATTTGAGCCGTACAAGTCTTCTGTGTGTAAGGAGTTTGCATCTGTAGCGATGATGTGTGTGTTATTTCTGCTTTGTTGTTTGAGCCATGCAATATCAAATACAATCTCTGCATTACTGAATTGATTGAAAGAAATACATGTGTCAGATTCATGCATATGATGCCATATTTCCATTACAAGATTAAATTATTGATACATGTGTTCTGCTGACAGTTTATGCAAGCATCATTGAGTGCCCATGCACATATTCTTGGGATCCAAGAGTGGGCGAGTGGCAGTTCAACCGGCACAGAAGGCTCACAGCAGAACTTTGAAGAAACTAGTTTTTTTCGCAGTGATGGAGGATATTGGGATACACCTTATGGTCGCTTTTTCCTTGAGTGGTATTCAGGGATGCTTGTCCTCCATGGAGAGAGGTTATGCATGATAGCTGATACTATCTTCTCTGGTACTGGTGTGACCATCTCAGGAAAGGTTGCTGGCATACATTGGCACTATTATACTTGCTCACACCCATCTGAACTGACAGCTGGCTACTATAATACACTACTAAGAGATGGTTACCTTCCTATTGCTCAAATGTTTGCCAAGTACAAAGCCGCATTGTGCTGTGGTTGTTTTGATCTGAGGGATGCAGAAAGAACAAATCCGGAGAGCAGTCCAGAAGGCACTCTCAGGCAGCTTGTAGGTGCTGCTAAAAGGTGCAATCTGCCCCTTAATGGTGAAAATTCTTTGACAAGGCTGGATGATGCATCACTGAACCAAGTGATAAGAAGCTCAAGGCTATACTCAGGCCGGAGTTCAGGAACATCTTTTTCCTTCAACTATGTTAGGATGAACAAAAGCTTATTTGAGTTCCACAATTGGAGTCGTTTTACCAAGTTTGTTAGGCAGATGTCAGATGCCAGAACCTTTCTAGCAAGACTAGATGTCAGGAGAGGGCAGCAATACTTGTCTTCAATGTCAGTTGTTTGGGTAGTTAGTAGGGCATGTGCATATACATGAAAGTTGTCAAAAGCAATTGGAAATCGTGTACATGTAATTTTCAATCATAAATGATTGGACAACATGGAAGGAGAAGTTTCGCTCGTATATGGCTCATTTTTAGTTGCCAGAAGGGCAGGCATGGATATGGCATATTAGTTTCACGCATATGCCATTGGTAGGCCAAATGGTCCAAATCTTCTATTTATTTGTTGTAAAGTGATGGTCCTAGTAGCTGTTGTGAACAATCCTGAAACAAAATGTCGCTGTTACAGGAGCCTTTTTCCATTTCCAATTCCAGTATGATTCCTTTTATATACTATAGCATGCCTATGTGAATATCGTGCAGTAGTGTGATTTGTGCTGTTGTTATTGCTGATATTCGCCCGTAACAGCTAGCTATTCAGGAAGTCTTAGTTTTGATATTTTATGAACTTTGTATCGACAATAAGTATTGGGCTCGATTGGAGATTTTGAAAATGCAGCCATGGATCTGTCTACCTTTTATTTTTACTCTTGGGCTGCAAATTACAAAATGGTTATATTGCTTCAGAGTAATATTTTAATACTGCAGGAGTTACCATTCCTTAATTTTGAGTATTTTTTTTCTTGCCGTATTAGTACCAAGCCTTTCACTTATTTTCCATCTATTTGGAAATCACTTCTTTACCAAGCATTCTAGGAAATATCCTTTTAGCTTTATTCATAGGTTTCTTAAGGTGAAATCTGCACACTGGTCCAGTCTTTTAAGGTGCTCATTGGGGTAGGTTTTACATACCGGCCTTACATACCTGTATTAATATGGATGAGTGCGCGTGCATGTACGAGTGTTTGTGTCTTTCTTAAAAAAAACTATCGACAACAAATTTATAATTAGGGTTTTAATGGCAATTTCCTATTCAGGGTAAATCAATAAAGCTAGCGGCAACTATGCAACTTGCCCTTCTGTGTATCATCACACCGGTTCAAATCAGCATGGATCAACTTCATGAGTTAGGAAGAATTGACATGAATAAATGTATTTACAACATGGACTAGCAAACTACAAAAATAATCTATATCTCCAAATAATCTAACCTCTAAGAGGATTTTCCAGCTTGAACGTAAGGGGTTCTGGTGGGAAAACAAGATACGTCCCTTTGACCTTCTGGGCAATTACAGCAGTACTGGTTTATAACTTAACAACAGAATTTCCAGCACCAAGTGCTTAATATGTACAGGGTATGACTACAAGTGCGTTCTGCACAATTACATGTATTCTTGGGGCAGAAAAAAAATGCAATGGTACATTTACCAAACACAATGAAGCAGCTAATGCTATCTAGTGACAAAACTAGATTAACAACAGGTGAAACTGAACTCATGGTACAAGATCTTTTTCGTACCCATTGAGCAGAGCAAAAGGCTAGTATGCATATTCACCAGAGCTTCCACAAGAACTACCAAGATGTGCTGTAATATCGCTAACCAACAGCCTGATGACATGGCTGCCTGAATTCCGTGAGATCTCCATGCACTCTTCCAAGTCTGCATTGCATGCCAGTTTCACCCACTCATGGTCATCGTCGAGATACTTGATATCGAACGTGCCAACATCCATCCTTAGCCTTTTCGCAACTTCATCTTTCAATAAAGTTACGCTGCCTGAACATGGGAACCGGAATCTTACAATGTCTTCCTTAAAACTTGCCTTTATTGTTACAGTCCCTGAATGTTTCATTGACATCAAATTACTGGGAGGGGCCAAAAACAGTTGGTCAGCTACTGGAGCGAAGAGATTCTTCAAATCTTTGGAGCTACCAGAATCCTCAATCAGCATCCTGGAAAGTGGTAGCTGTGGTTCTTGAAAAGTCCCTTTGTGGAACTCTTCAGAATTAAGTTGAGGCTCTGCGAACGTTGAAGCAATTGGTTTGCAAACAAATGTTCGGTTCCCTGGACTTCCCTGGCATGAACCCTCTGAAGTACGTGAATTTATGCTGCCTTCTCCAGATGAGCTTCTCGAGTGAGAAGCTTTGTCTGCTTCGTGCTGTGCATCATTGTTATTGTCTATAAATCCTTGTTGGGCCATGAGTATACCAAAATGGCCATCATTTTCAAGTGATTTTTGCAAAGAAGAATCTCTGTCACCATCAACAGCGAGATTCGAAGGTTCTGCAACTTTACTTTGAGTTACTTTCTCTACATTGAGAGAATCCGATGAAGGGCCAACAGGAATAGGAAGAGGACCTGTGATAGATGTGAGATTAAATGCAGCATCTGAGCCTTGAACAGACTCGATTACCTGCTTTAATTTCGAGAGAGACCGGTTGACCTTATTGATTTTTCGAGATGGCCAACGAGAAATCCCATGCTGCCGGCAGATGCGCTTCATGGTTGTAGGACAAACTGCCAGATACGAAAAGAGGAAATAAGCTCCCACAGTTTACATTATTATCGTCGTTCAAAAAATAGATGTTTTGCCACATCTACTCCCTCTTTAGGTTCTAAATGGTAATCGATGGTAAAGGAAGTTGACAGCAAGGATATTTTATAACAGAAGCACACTATAGACACAAAACAAAAGAAGCTTCACTGCAAAACACACAACCATGGATAGGAAGGTCTAATACAGTACCAATAACAAGCAAATCTGAATCAGGCAACTGGCAGCATCTAGTAAATACAGGGACATAGAAATTATTTTTCCAGTTTGTTTCTGCATACATGACATGACAACAAATTTATCCAAGCCCCCTTTATCCGAAGCAATATGCCAATGTGAACCGAACATCCAGTAAAATTTAACCAAGTTATAATCCTTCTATCAACAAGTATTTTATGGTGATCCTATGTTCTATGCAGCTTGATGGTGAAAACACTAAACACTAGAGAATCACCAGTTCCCCTAAGCAAACTAAAATCCCCAGACCTGTCAACTGTCACGAACAGGGATCTGGTTAGCCCTGAACTCAAGCAGCACAACCTCGCCGGAGGTGGGCAGTCACACCACAAGGGCAGGGATAGAAAGGAACAGAAATATTAGATTGATTTCTCTTCTTACTTGCCTTTGATTCATACACCCTCCTTCTCTTTCTATAGAGAGGCTTTACTTGCTCCCACCCACCCCCCTCCCCACAACTGTCCATGACATCAACTCTAACTAAACTCCCTTGTTTGTGAAGAACAAGAAATTATACAGCAGATGAATGCGACATAAAAGCCAAGAATAACATGAACCAGACTACCATTTTAAAAATGGGCAAAACTGTAAATGGGCTTGGATACTAAAGTGTTAGGTAAGGAAGAGAGGGACACTAAAAAGGGAGCACAGTGAATTTGAATATTAGAAGCATACCACCAAGACTTTTGGCTGCGTTTTTCAAGCTTCCAGAAAAATATTGCTGAAGAACCTCTAAACTGATAGTTTTTTCAGCTTTCCCACGTCTTCTTTCAGGGGGTTTGTTGGTTTTTTGAAGCACTGAAGCATCAGAAGCACCGCTACCATTTGGTCTGCCAGCAGAAGTGCCGTTGTCTTGAGAGTAGTCATCAGTCAACAAATGTCCCTCTGGTACAATGGAAACTTTCTTGTTCCCGTTATCAAACTTCTGGGCTCCTCCATGTGTATCACCTTCAGGCGACCCACGAAGGGAACCATCAGAGTTATCATATTGCACGTCTGTCTTGAATTCTTCATTCTCAATTTTTAGCACATTACTAAGTTGAAGTGAAATCCCACTTGAGTCTCCGTCACCAACTACCTTTAGGCTACGAAGACACTGCTTCACCATAGCAAATATAGATTCCAACAATGCATTTTGGTCATCTTCGTCGATACAATCAGGTGGCAGGAAGAACTCTAATATGTAGTCATCATTTCCAGTGTAGGAACTTTGCAAGCATACTGCAAAGCAGCCAGCCAATCCAAACATACGAGCATAGTGTACAAGGGGATAGGTTAACTTACAGAACTTTCTGATATCTTTTGAAAAGCAGGGTTTCTGTGAGATAAACGCCTTTCCAGAAACCCCTTGCCCCCTCTGTAGGTGATGCTCTACACAAGCATCTCTAAATCCCCACATGTGAGCATCAATCACATGAAATGCCACATCACTAGTTGACATGCAGACCTCCCCCATGCAGCTTCCATCGAAACTTAAGCAACTCTTCTTCAAACCGCCACCATGTGCCAATACACTTCGATACTTGCAAGGAACCCATGTTTGTGCTAAAGGAAGCTTGTGCTCTTCACATACTACAGTCAAGACCTCAAGTATTTCCACCAGAGCAGCTTGACGGCCTTCATTGCATATCTGAGCAAGGAAAGAGATGAACGAAAACATAAACCACCACATAGTATGATCAGGAAAACTTCTCGTCCATTTTGTAACGATTGAAGGCTCACCTGGACATTTGGATGATCCAATATTTCGGTGCTTTTAAGATTTACTGCCTGCAGCAATATTGCCGAAATGTAAGGTGATAATTCAACAAGATCTATGCTACAGGTGGTTGTTATAGTTTATGTGTAAGGTTACTAACACCAACCTTAGGCAATTAGTTATCGGTTGAATGTGTATGTGATATAAAATAATATAAGGCAAGAAATGAGAAAAAAGGACTTGAATGTGTATGTGATACTAAAATAACGTAAGGCAAGAAATGAGAAAAGGGACCAACCTCAAGTGCTTTGCAGACTTTATCGACCTCACAGGCATAGTTAATCTTCTTTGATGTCATTATAAGTTCAACAACAGCAATACAAGAGTGTGCAGAAGGATCAAAAACAGGCAGGGCAACTGTACCATGAACATTGTAACTAATCGCATGGTTAAGCCGTGGATACTCGGTACTGCTGTAATACTGCACATTTGGTGTCCACTCGGGCACCTTTTGCTTGTAGACACGGCCAGGTAGCCCCAGCTCTCCAACATCTTCACCATCTACTGAAAACATGTACATCATGGATACAGCCCTGTATTGAAGTAGCCCGATGCTCTGGTGGTCAAGCACAAAAGGCTGTCCTGAAGTAGTAAGCACATAGCGGTCTCCGTTCTTAACCGGTGCCCAGACTTGAACCAACAGGTGTTGATCTGTGGACTCCTTGAAGTACCTGAGAGCTTGCGTAAGCCTCTCCTTGAACAAGCTAGAGTTATCTGTGCCATCTTCATCCAGAGATAGGTGAAACTGCCATTTGTGATTGATTTGTTCAACCCTCTTATTTGTAGAGTCAGAATTCCCTGAACAACATAAGCAGAATCATAAGTGGAGAAAGTCCAAAATCAAAGCCCATAAGGAAGGGATGCTGATGTAATTAAATGGATCGCAAGTTCTGCTTATGCTTGGCTGTTTGGTCAGAGACCTCCTAGTGCTGATGTGAACAGTTAAATCCCTTTTTCTATATATGGATGGACCAAGTTTTCTACAGATACGAGATGGGAATGGCGCGGTTAGTCTATGCTTTCAATAAACTGAAGCAAAATCAATGCTTGGACACACAATACAGAGTCTAGAGCCAATGGAATGAAGATGTCCTAGTTTATCCGGCACATAAGTAAAGCTGATCTTTTTTGTCACAATTTAACTATAACATAATGGGACGAGCAAGGCGTTATCCAACTGCTTCCACTTTGAATACAATCTAGCATACAGTCGATGGCGTCATAACCCACTGAAAAATCTAGTAAACAAGTGCAGCACGAGGTAGCTTTAGAGACAGCACACGAGCACTAGGAGACAGAGCAAAGTAGACCACAACGCTTTTGAATTGTGAGGTACCATTACGAGCTCTAGTGTAAAGTAGTAAATGAGTCAGGCAACAATAGGTAGCAGCACGAGAAAGGAGTATGTCTTCCTTTTCTGTATGCACAGTAAATATAATCAAGTACACCTGGAAACCTCCTAGTGGGATCCAATTTGCCATCAACAAATCTTATCAATGATTAGCGTTAAAAACGAAGCATGACCCCACCAGGTGGGATAGAAAGCCACGTTTTTTTTAGTCTTAGCTGCACTAAGTAAAGAAATGCATTGCAAACTAGGAGATGCGGCCAAACTTTACGACATTTTATCCATAACCTTGCAAACAGGAAGCGCAAAGATTCTGTTTGATCCAAAACTCGTGAGGCAAATCCTATGAGGCCAATAAGCAGAGCACAAGCGAAGGAAAGTCCCCTGCCTAGAGTTTTCCGTAACAACCAATAAAAAAGGGAAGCAAGCATGCCAAAGTCAAACATAAAGCTGGGAACTTGATCAGGTTAGTAGCGTAGCGTATTGGTGACAAGAACAAGAGCAAGATTCCAACTTGGAGTGGGAACGATTCCGGGGAATCCAATCGGTGCAGGTCAAACCGCCAAAGCAACGCAAAGATAATGGAACGGAGAACAAAATCTGGCACGGGACGGACGGGGGAATCTAAAGGCTCCTCTTTTTTCCTCTCATCTCTCGCAACAAAAAAAAAGTCTATAGTAATTGTTGCGAAATCGTAAACAGTAGAGGAAAGGTGAGAAAGGCTGACCTGAGCGGGCCCTTTGGACCTCCTCGACGACGGCGGCGGCGACGGCGGCCTCGGGCGCTTGTGGGGCGTCGAGCGGGAGCAGGTGGCGGTCCTCGAAGAGCCAGAGCGGCGATGGCGGTGTGAGCCAGGTGGAGGAGTTGGCCTGCAGGGGAGGCAGCGGCGGGGAGGCGGAGACGGAGGAGAAGAGCAGGGACGTGGTGAGGGAGTCGAAGGGCCAGGCGTCGGCGGAGACGGAGCAGGCGGCGTCGGGGCCGGGGCCGGAGGTGGGTGGGTCGAGGTCCATGGTTGCCGCCGGTGGGTGGTGGTGCTAGCTAGTACCGGGAGGAAGGAAAGGAGGCGGCAGCGAGCGAGTAGCTAGCGGCGACGGCGACGGCGGAATAGGAGGAGGTGCGGTGCCATGTGGGGGAGGGAGGTAGAGGGGATCAAATGTGGCTCAAGGTGCCCCTGTGCTGCCGCGCCCCGGAGTGAGTGGTGGACCGGAATAAGATAATCCACAAGTGGCCAAATTTAGATCGAGCAGTCTGTATTTGTGCGTCGTGATGCCACATCACATCCCGTGTCTGTGTAGTATTATTATTGCTCGGGGGCTTCCGGAATCTACCATGTCCACTGCACTGCTCGGCTACTTATATATACTGTATACTATAGGAGTATGTATATGCTGCTGGTGGTCTACCCATGTATACTACTAGTATAAACTACTGCCACTTGCACATTCACTAGTGGGTTGGCTACACGGCTTGTCGAGGATACAACAAAATACAGCCCATACTCTTGCTTCTGTATATTTATCAGTACGTTAAAGGCCTCTTTGATATACTTTATAGAGTAACTTTCTATAATGAATTTAGAAACAGATGAGTCGAATGATATTTTTACTGAAAGAGGCTAAGAGGGGGGGGGACTATCTTCTTATTTACTTGTGGCACATAATTATGTTTTTCTTAAAACCTAGCACATATAATTGCTGAGAATTGTTTTACAAATAAAAACAAGAACAAAAGGAGCTTAACCAAACAGGGTCTAAGACTCCACATGAGTAGAAGAATAGTTGACTCACTAGTAAATGTAAGAAAGAAAAAAAATAAAGATGTGATTTTATCTAGACATGTAACATACATATACTATGTACTATCAGTGATAAGGTAGTAAATACAGGTGGTCTTAAAAGATGCCGTATAAATAAAACATAAAACCACATTCTATGATTATTGAGCTATCAAACCAGGAGAGTTGCCTAAAGAGAAAACCTCGAGAGCTGCCTGATTCATAGCATCTAGTTAAACAAACACGGTTGATTTGTCGCGTACCAGTTTACATCAAAATAATCCACTTAAGTGGCTTATTAGATCACCACACTAGTCCAACGACCCTGCATTGCAATAGATACAAAACCTCAGTCGGCCAGACAGAGGGAGACGAGAGATAAAAAGAAATAATGGTGGGGACATGTCCGGGTGCACTCCAACACGGCCATGGCAATAATCGACCGCACCCACCCACCACAGTCGACTACAGCCAGCAGGGAGGGAGAGAGAGAGAGAGAGCGGCATGGGCCCGGCCCCCGGGGGCGGGCACGGTACGGGTGGCACCACGTGTAGAGCAGGGAGAGGGCCAGGATGGCTGCTTGGTGGTAAGGATGGGAGGAGGAGATTGGAAATTGGATGGGAAGGCAGTTGCTGTCTGGCGGGTCGCTGTGGGCGCACCGGGCTCCGGCAACCGCGTCCCGCTCCGCTCCGGCGGCCGCGTCGCAGCGGAAGCAATGGCTGCGGCCCCCTCCAACCCCGGACGGCCAACCGCGCCGTAATATATCGAAAATTTTCTATCGCCGACCAGCCCGCGCTGTGGTCAAGTGGCGATGGCGATGGATCCATCAATTCAAGACGTATGTACTTGCCATGGATCGATCACCGGCCTCGCCAAGCGCGCATCGCGTCGCCGGCAGGCCGTCCCGAGTACGTACTGCATCTCTGATCTGCGTGATTCCGATTCAGCCCCGCCACCGGCAGGCTATCGATCGATCGATCTGCATATGGGCATGTTTGGTTCGAGTCCTGAGCCAGGCAGCATCTCCCAGGCAGCAATCGTGACCCCAGGCCACCGAAATCGACGGCCTGAGCACGTTGCCTGGCCCAGGCAGCACCTCCCAGGCTAGAACCAAACAAGCCCTGAATGCCTAGTAGCCTGGAGGCAGGGCTTCACCCATCACCAACCTACAGTATAGGCGCGGTACTGATGGGTCAACAGGGATGCCAATTTTTTTGCGAAAAATGTTTTTAAAAATTTTTATCCAAAAAATTATCGTGAGAATTTGTCTAGAGAAGTTATTTATAAAAATGTGTTATGGGTTATCCTAAAAATTATCTTGAGAAGTTATTCATAAAAATTATGTGTTACGTTATCATAAATTATCCTATAAAGCCGCCGCCGCCGCGGCGCGCGTGGCGTAGAGCTTGTCGAGCGAGAGGCGGCCGTCGTAGTTGGAGAAGACCTTGAGGATATCCTCCGTCATGGTGTCGGTGCGGCCCAGGGTCTGGACGATGTGCTGCACCGTGGCGAGCAGCTTCTCCTCGCCGTCCTCCGCCATCAGCACCGGAGGGAGAACCGGCCGCCAGGCACCTCTCCCCTCCCGTCGATCTGCGCGAGGTTCCGGCTAGGGTTTTGAGAATCTGCGGCGGCGGAGAGGGCCGGGGTGCCGTGGTGGTTTATCGGACAGGCCGCTCACTGGTTGAACTGGCGCCGCTGGAGTAATGGTCACGCCGGTTAGCGAATTTACCGCACACCACGGCAGACAACGGCGCGGTAACTCGCGGCGAGCGGTGGATGCGAAGCTGGACTGGTCGCGTGGACGGTCAGATGAAGTGCGGAGGTAAACGGGGAAGAAAAAACTGCGGTGACCTCGGGAGAGGAGAAAGGCGAACCGGACCGGCGGCGGCGGCGGATCGGTGGGTGGGGAAAGCATGTTTTCGAGTCCTGAGCCAGGCAGCAATCGTGACCCCAGGCCACCGAAATCGACGGCCTGAGCACGTTGCCTGGCCCAGGCAGCTCCTCCCAGGCTAGAACCAAACAAGCCCATATAGAGGGGATCCGATCCATTTATTTCATCAGATCATAATATCATGCCTGTTTGTCGTCTGTCAGTCCATCATATCTGTCTCTCTCTCGAATTCATCATCATTCTCTTTGCCAGATTCTGAAGAGATTTATGGGCTATACGGTCTACCCTCTATTCCTCTGCCTTTTTCGTGGTGCCGCTCACAATGCATTATGAGGCTAGAGGGTAGGGACCTATTTATAGACTCCACTTCCAGGCGTTGAAATTATTCCACCTGTGTTCCGGAAAATCCGTGTGACTCCTGAACTATGTCACCAACCGCGATCAGACATGTCAGTTTAATGAGTCTAAAATATATTAGTCCCTAACACATATGTGTGAGTCATGTGCCATGACCAATTGTTTATATGAGATTAATTCCAATATGATCCTGTGGGTTAACAGCCTGTAGAGCCGATCCTACAAAACAAACCCAGTTCTTCCGTTGTGCTGTACCCGGGTCGGTCAAACATGTACATACATAATAAACCCGGTCAAACATGTACATACATAATAAACCCGGTCAAACATGTACATACATAATAAACCCGGTCAAACATGTACATACATAATAAACCCGGTCAAACATGTACATACATAATAAACCCGGTCAAACATGTACATACATAATAAACCCGGTCAAACATGTACATACATAATAAACCCGGTCAAACATGTACATACATAATAAACCCGGTCAAACATGTACATACATAATAAACCCGGTCAAACATGTATCTCCCACTTGGCTGAAACATTTCAGTCAATAACATGAAGTCCCATGTCTCTAACATGCTTAGAAAATAATTCCTGACTAAGGGGCTTAGTCAGTGGATCTGCAACCATACTAGTGGTAGGCAAATAAACCATATGAATAATCTTGAGTCTATTTATTACATCACGAATGTAATGATATCTTCCCTCAATGTGTTTGCTTTTACTATGAAATTTGGGATCTTTGGAGACCTTGATCGCCGCCATATTATCACAAAAAATAGTGACAGGTTGAGATGCGCTTTCCACGACCTTAAGTGATGCAAGAAATTCCCTTAGACATACACCTTCCTTTGTAGCTTCAGACGCAGCAATATATTCAGCTTCCATGGATGAAAGAGCAACCGATTTCTGCTTCCTGCTACACCAAGAAATAGCACCTCCTGGCAATGTGAATATAATGGACATTGTTCCTCACTGAGTTTAGTTCCCTTCACTAAAGGTACATTAACAGGTTTGCAATTTTCCATAGAAAACCGTTTTAGAATGCCACGAAGGTAAGTCTTTTGGGACAAACCAAGTAGTCGTTTATTCCGATCTCTATGTATTTCCACTCCCAAAATATAGGAAGCTTCCCCCATATCTTTCATATCAAATTTAGAAGACAGCCAAGATTTTACTTCCACTAATGTTTCTTTATTATTAGAAGCAATAAGAATATCATCAGCATATAAAGACAGTAACACAAAATAGCCACCAATAACTTTAGTATATATGCAATGATCACCTTCCGTCATTGAAAAACCATATGACGTGATAGCATTATCAAAAAGAATATATCATTGGCGTGAAGCTTGTTTAAGACCATAAATTGATCTATTTAATTTGCAAACCTTATTTTCATTTTCTTTTTCTCCAAAACCTTCCGGCTGTAACATATAAATTTCCTCCTCCAAATGCCCATTAAGAAAAGCAGTTTTCACATCCATTTGGTGGAGTTCAAGATCATAATAAGCCGTCAAAGCACTAATAATACGAATAGAAGTAAACTTTGCAACAGGAGAAAAAGTTTCCACAAAATCAACACCTTCCCTTTGTGTAAAGCCTTTAGCAACAAGTCTAGCTTTATATTTTTCCACTTGGCCTGTTGCATTAAGTTTCCTTTTGAAAATCCATTTACACCCTATAGCTCTGCGGTTATTTGGTAAAGGAACAAGTTCCCAAACTTTATTCTTCCTCATTGAGTTTAATTCTTCCCGCATTGCTTCCACCCATAGCTTTGATTGAGCACAACTAATGGCTTCTTTATAAGTTTTTGGATCTTCCTCTAAATCTAAAATTTTAGAGTGCACTTCCCCCAAGAACACATAATAATCATTAAGATATGATGGTGCATGTGAATTCCTCCCACTTCTCCTAAGCATATTTGTATTTTCTTCCGGGGTATCATTTTCCTCATTGGGTGAGTTATTTCCAGATGTATCCATCCGTGGTTCATTTGGAGTTGTCAGCAATTCCACTCTTGCCCGCTTAGCACGGCGAGGTGTGTGCTGATCTAAAAATATTGCATCCCTACTTTCCACCAGCCTTTTATTTTCAGGATCATAAAATCGATACCCTTTTGATTCTGTAGAACAGCCAATAAATATTCCTGGTGTGCTTTTAGGTTGCAACTTAGTACGGTACTGATTTGGCACTCTAATATGAGCATTACAACCCCCAAACAGCTAGATGGCGAAGTGAGGGTTTTCTTCCGGTCCACAATTCATGAGGAGTGACTGTAACAGCTTTAGATGGTGAATGATTCAATAAATAGACAGCGGTATGCAAGGCTTCACCCCAAAACGACAAAGGGAGATCAGAATAAGCCATCATGGACCTGACCATATCCATTAGAGTTCTATTCCTCCGCTCAGCTACACCGTTTTGCTGCGGAGTGTATGGCATAGTGTATTGGTGAATAATTCCATGCTCTTTACAAAAATCATTTAATATTCCTGAAGTGTATTCTCCCCCACGATCAGTTCTTCAAACTTTAATCGTTTTATTTAACTGATTTTCCACTTCAGTTTTAAATGTTTTGAATGCATCGAAACCTTCCGAATTGTGTTTAAGAAGATACACATAACCATATCTTGAATAATCATCAATGAATGTAATAAAATAAACCTTTTGACTATTGGTGGGAGTAGTCATTTCACCATAAATATCAGAATGGATAATAGCAAAAGATTCCTTATATCTTTCCGCCTTTGGAAAAGGCGCACGAGTCATTTTACCCATTATACATGCCTCACAAGGGCCAAAATCCTCCCACTTAAAATTTAGAATTGCAGAACTAATAAGCCTCTTAATTCTATTTTTAGATATGTGACCAAGTCGTAAATGCCATAAATAAGATTCCGAGCATGTGGTACTATCATTAACATTCCTCACTATAGAGTTTTCTTCTCCAACCAAGCAATCAGTCTTGTCATTTTCTAATAAATCATCCAGAAAATAAAGGCCATCATGACGAACACCAGTATGCACTAATTTCCCATTGAGCAATATTTTAACTCTTCCTTTTCCAAATAATATATCATAACCAATAGATTCCAATTGAGAGACGGAGACTAAATTCCTTCTCATGCTAGGTGAATATAAAGTGTCTTTTAGCAATAAATTTCCTCCATCAGGGAGTTTTAAGATATAATTTCCAATTCCAAGTATATCAGCTCTAGCATTAGTGCCTAAGTAGACATATCTCTTTCCCCTTGGTATTGTTTGCATGGAAGTAAAAGATTTATGATCTCTAGCAATATGCGATGTAGAGCCAGAATCGACAACCCAAATATTTGGAAAAGTAGTAGCAAATAAAGATTCAGTGCATACAAAAATATGATGCATACCTCCCTCTGAAGGGTTGCCTTTAGGATCATCGTGTTGGTTTTCCTGCTTCCTTTTCTCATTGTTATGCTTCTGCTTTTTCTTCTTCCTGCAGTCAGCTCTGAAATGCCCTTGCTGACCACAGTTGTGACAAGCGAAATCCTTTTTATTCTTGTCATTCCTGTGAGAAGAGTAATAATTTTGACGATCATCACGGCTACGTTTCTTGTTGAGCTTATCTCTTAAATCACCTTTGAAGTTCCTCTTTTGCCAATTCTTTTTATTTGCACTATATTTTTCCTCTCCAAGGTGCAACTCAGAATTATTTGAGTTTCTGTCCTTTCCCTGAGAGAGCTTCCTGTCTTCTTCCATAAGCAAATGATGCCTAAAATTGCGCATATTAAGTATGCGTTCTGAATGACAAAATGACATCTTAAACTGCTCCCATGAATCTGGCAAAGAGTTTAGCACAACCATGACCTGCACTTCTTCTTGAAAGGGATAGCCAGCAATTTTTAATTCCTCTGCTAAAACACTGAGTTTGTTGATATGCTCATTGACAGAAACACCTTCATTCATCTTGGTAGAAAGAAAACGATTAACAAGACTAAGCACTTTGACGAGAGATATATCACCAAAATCCTTTTCCAGTTTGTCCAATATTTTCCGGGCAATCTGTTCACTCTCGTACTCAGCAGCTAAAGAATCAGTCATAGATCCTAACATAAATATACGAGCCCTTTTATTATCTTTAGCCCAAGCTTCATATTCTACCATATGATCTTTCTTTTCCTCAGCGCTAGCATCATCTTTTGGTTTTTCCGGTTCAGGTAAATCAATGACATAATCAATATTTTCAACAGTAAGCAAAAATATGATTTTCCGTTTCCAAACTGTAAAATTAGAACCATCTAACTTGCATGATTTAAGCAGCTCTGAGAAAACACTATTGGATGCCATAGCGAGCGGTGATACGAGTTACCAGATAAAACCTCCAAATTAAATGATGTGCAGATCGATTCCTAAAAGAATTTTGCTCTTCCTTAATCCACGTGCTTTAGTACTAATTTCCTCCTTGGCCTTCGTGTCTTGGTTGGTGAGCAACACGCAAACAGCAATCAGTGTTGTCCTCTCGATACACGCGAGAACAACAGGATCTCTTGGAGAGTCACGGACGAGGCCACGACACAGTCGGCCTAGGTTCCTCAATCTACGTGCGAACAGCAGGAAGGCTGACGAACCACCCGTACTGTCGCACACAATCAAGTTCAGAGACGCTCCAGCGCAGGCGCGGCGGCGGCGGCAGAGTTTTCTTTCCTGTTAGGGTTTTTTCGGACGTGTGTCGCAGCGGAATTACATGGTCGTGACCTTGTCCAGCCCTGATACCAATGAAGAGATTTATGGGCTATACGGTCTACCCTTTATTCCTCTGCCTTTTCCGTGGTGCCGCTCACAATGCATTATGAGGCTAGAGGGTAGGGACCTATTTATAGACTCCACTTCCAGGCGTTGAAATTATTCCACCTGTGTTCCGGAAAATCCGTGTGACTCCTGAACTATGTCACCAACCACGATCAGACATGTCAGTTTAATGAGTCTAAAATATATTAGTCCCTAACACACATGTGTGAGTCATGTGCCATGACCAATTGTTTATATGAGATTAATTTCAATATGATCATGCGGGTTAACAGCCTGTAGAGCCGATCCTACAAAACAAACCCAGTTCTTCCGTTGTGCTGTACCCGGTCAAACATGGTACGTACATAATAAATATTCCAGTAGAGTTGATCTCAATAAATTCCTCCACTGTATTCCAGCACAAACGTCCTCGGCACCTCGAGTACAAATTCCTCGAGTTAGATTCCACAACAATAATTCCTCATCACTTGCATCAATATTTATTTCCACATTGAGGTGCATAAACAATGACCATAATATATGTTATATAAATAAATGTTGAAAGCCACACATAAAATTCCAACAGATTCACATTCAGCGACTTCGTTCTTTCCATTCCATTTCCAGATTCACACTACACCAAAGCTAGCTAATTAATTAGGGAGCTTGCCTCCGACTGCATGCTAATGATGTGCTACACACACAACACTTTGGTCATTGCGCTGTTAATGTGCATGATCGATCTGATATCTGAAGGTGTGCCCGCACATGTGGATCGACGATCCATGACAGATCCAAAATCGGTAAACTAGCTTATAGTTCCTTCATGAATCATCATGTACATAAACAACTAGTGGTACGGTGCTATTACCACCATCTTCGGTACAAGTTACAATAAAATGGAGATCGACGAATGTACGGAATGGCTCTTGGGAGTATCCATAGGATGGATACTAATTGGGTAGTATCTGACGACTGACTGACCCCGGCCTGCTGTGCTATCGTATGTCCGTACATACGTCGTCTCTCACTCTTTTTTTTTTGTATATTACTTGTCCTAGTACTCTCTCTATTAGCTAGCGGCGTGCAGGTAGCATATAGCTAGTATATATTCTCCGATCCACCACTAGCTAGCTTTGCTAACTATAATCAGTAATACTGATATGATTCCTTGGTAATAAATGCAGTAATTACTTAACAGTGGGATGGGAGCAAATAATTAAAATAATAAATTCAGAATTATTAATTTTACCATGGCTGGCAATGATCGCATCCATCCCTAGTATACATACGCGTCGTTGCAGACCGGATCGACAAAATCCTTGGCGACAGCTATACCTGCAGATGCTGACATGCCCAATACAACAATGCATATGCATGCAGCAGTTTGCTTCTTCAATTTTCAGGCTCCGTTTGGATGTAGATATTGGAGGGCTCGGCATTGAATTGGTTTCAATACCAAATCATAGTAGTATTGGTATTATATCACAATACCAAAGCCATTGTTTGGATGTAGATGAATTCACGAGATGAGACAATACCGAGCAATACGGAGGGGAAGGGATGCGAATTGAGGGAGAGGGTTCTATCAAAGGGCCAGTTCCTCTCGGTATTGGATCAGATTTCCAATTCCAATACCAAAAACATCCAAACACTAGTGGTACTGAAGGTACCTAATTTCAATTCCAAATTCCAGCCTCCAATATCTAATTCCAAACAGAGCCTTAGCTCTGATATATCCTTCGATTGAGATCTGCATGCACGCACCCGCGCGTTAAGCTTAATTTGCAGTTCCTTTATTTGTTTCGATTCTGCGGCCACAAGCAATATAGGAAGCCCGCAGCAGGTCCGCCCGTTCATGGACCGATATGATAGATCGATCAGTTCGCTATCTTCTTCTGTAAGTGTTGTACCGAGCGAGATCGATGGAGCTCAAGATAGAATTGCTCCTTAATTAGCTTGATTGATTGATTGAGCATATGCATCTATCATCATAATCAGTGTCCTGCAGGCGCATTATATGCATGGATGAATGAATGGAAAAAATCGACCCCGGCCCGCGGCGGATCCATTGATTTCCGGCCAGAAATAAACGACAGACAGATAGTGAAGCATCCAGCTGCCGGAACGAATTGAAGGGAACCAATGCAGCCACTGTCTTTTTATTTATCTATTTATTTATTATTTTTATTTATTTTGCGAAGAGTCTTTTATTTTTTTATTTGGCTGTGCATATATGTGGGGTCTTACTTTACACACACAATCCTAGAGCATGAGAATATGATTTACTCAAAAAATAAAGAGCATGAGAATATGAAGAAGAATATGACGATCCTAGTAGCTACTACTAGCTATTTTTGCATATCACATATATATGATCGATGTTTATATAATATCTCCATCTGTCGTTCCGCTTTGAGTGGATCCAATGGGCATCTTCTGTCGCTGTCAAGAGCGCAGTGGCTACTGCAACTTGCCCAACAGCAAATTATGATGCTATGCTGGGTGCCAATGGTATCGCTACATTATGGCCTGGTATAGTGGATGAGAACGAGAGAAGAATGTACTATGTCATTGAAGAAACGGCCACATCATATTCGCTTCCCTTCCTGACCGGACAAACATAGAATCGCATCGCATCCACACAATGCAAGCAGCTTAGCTGCTTGTTGCTTTACATCAATATACATCCACATCGTCCAGCTTATTATTCATACTAATCGATCGATGCTCTCAATATATACAACGCCGTAACTAGCTAATAATAAGCTATAAGAGATATATACATCATCATCAAATAATTTACGTATCATATAGCCAGCATATGCGTATTTATATATATTGCCCTTCTCTTTTTTAACTTTGTGATTTTGCACCTAGTCAATGGTCAAAACAGGGGTAAATACGCAAAGACCAAGAGTAAAATCGCATTGACTTTGTGAACCGTAAGGACAAAATCACAAAGTTAAAAAAAACGAGGACAAAATCACAATTGTATGGGGCAAAACACCATAAACCCATATTATTATTAGCAAAACCGACAGCGGCATGACATGCTGAATTTTATATCGTACAACGACAACAACTACGACGTTGTACGACGACTATTGTTCGTCAACTAAAGGCCAGTCCCAGTGCAAGGTTTCATGAGGTTTCATGTACATTAAATAGGGTGACAACTCAGCATTTCAGATGATGTGGCAAGGAGTTAATGAGGAGAGAGATGAAATGGGTTTCATCCAGATGAAACTCTGTATACACAGTTTTCAACAAGTTTGTGTCTTGCATGCATCGCCTAGGAAACATCAAAATGAAACTTTGCATTGTATGAACCATTTCATCTGTAAATTTATTGTCTTCTTACTTATGTGGCATTCTTGGAAACACAAAAATGAAATCCCCACTGGGACTAGCCTTGCTTGCGGCATACAGGTAATTATTTTGGCTTCTGGAGAGAGAGAGAGAGGAACAAGTAATAGGCCGGGTTTTATTTTACTACTCTATCAACGTTAACATATGGTAAGTGCCGTTGATCACACCCTCTTTCCCAAGTGATCGAATCCATTGGCTCAGGATTCCTAGCTACATATATATAGCCAGTTGAAATTAAAGCGATGACCCTAGCTGCTGGGCTTTCTTAATTAATATTGGGATGGACTGTCGTGCTGCACCAAGTATACATATGTAGTACACCGTTTCTAACAATCCTAGAGACGGCACAGTACGCGTATATATAACTCAGCTGCCGCTATCTTCCCTTTTTTTCTAACACAGTTGACCAAATGACCATGTATATATGCCTGGAATATAATGTATATATATACATATTTTGTCAATCAAATTTGTCTCCAACTTGTTTATTTCCAAGGATAAAACAAAGCAATAAAGCACCCGGATAGACATGCTTCTCCGCTCCCTTAAGATATATAAGTCATTAGTCAATTCTCTGACTTCGCATATACACCCTCACCTCGTTAATAGTTGTTGTATAGCGCGCGCGCGGCACGGTAGAACGAATTAGCCTCAATTATTATTTTTTAACGATGAATTTGGCTCAAATATAATTAATTTGGAGTTTATAGATGCACGTTTGTGAGCAATTCATCATCATATAAGGTTGAGTGTCTTTCAAAAATAGAATTACTACTGTGGACATGTTTATTTGAGCTGCATCTTTTGGAGATTACTATTATGTGCATATAGTGTTTACTTTCTTTTTTCAACAACCACTTAATATAAGTAGGAGATAACTAAGATCTGTTACGCATAAGTAAGCCGTGCACCCTTTGAGCTACTGTAGTATGTCTCTTGTGAGATCTAAAAAGGACTATCATATCGAGCTTAAATTGCAGAGAACATACGTTTTCCCTTGTCAACTCGACTACGTGAGCATTTGGTCATTTACAAGAAGAGTTAGTTCCCAACTAGCTTGATAAAACGTCACCAGGGCAATATAATATAATGTTCTTTTTTTTAAAAAAATAATACAATATGTTCTCTCCTCTTATATAATGGCAGAAGAGCTACTAGCTGGAATCTTCTGCACATGACAGGGATGCACATATCATTGGTTGGCCTTGTTATATACAGTTTCATTTGCATATATGAAACATTTTATATCTTAATTGAAGCAGCTAGCAGTGCTGTACAACACGGAATCTATACTATATATAAATTTGGATCCTTGATCTTGTTTATTTTCCAAACGCTGAGGGAGTCAAAACTTGCTAAGTTGTCTGCCCTTGAAAACGTACTGGCTGGTGACCGCGACACAACACATAAATTATTCGGGGAATTTCTTTTAGTTTAATTTCAGCCACAGCAATGCATGCACAGCAACAAGATGATTCTTCCAAGGGAACTAAATAAAACCAAAAGGTGCACATCAACCCATCCATTTGCTCCACACAAAAAAGGGCATAAAAGAAAGACGAGTAGACAAAACCGAGGGAAGAGGAAGCAGAGCGGCCGCTGATTGGTCTCAACCACTCAGCCAAAAAATGTTTCTCGATCGTAAGTTGCAGATAAAATCCTTTGCATCCTAATGCATGTCGTCTAGCAGCTAAGCTGGTACAGTACGGCTGCACGGTTGTGTTGCACAGTATCTATGCAGCTGTGTGCGCGCGCGCTCTACAGACTAGTCTAGGCCCAAGAGAAACAAGCCCAAGATGATTACGCAGATGTGTTTTTGAGAGGGAGTATGGGCCGCTAGGCCGTCTAGCTTAGGCCCAAGAGCAGCAGGAGGCCTTCATCCAAGTAACTGTATTAATCTGCTAAAAAAAGCAACTGTATTAATTAATTCAGTCGAAATTAAAGTTCCCTGACAAGCAGCAGACATGATTGGCTCCTTAAACACAAGACAATATGTGGTGTAAAAGTCTACTCACAGTCACACGTAAAAGGAAAAGACGCACTAGGGGACTGAAAAAGACAATGAGCATGGATCCACTGGGCATAATGTATACAGCATCTATTAGCAAGTCTACTCACAGTTCTATACTGCTGGTGTTAGAGTTGGACACGCTCATGTTAAATTGTTAATCCCTTCCAAACCTCGTTCACCCAATCATATAATGTGAGATGTGAATTGAATGAATGATCACATCTTAATTACGGAGTATTATCACCTGAAGAAGAAAATAGCATAGTATAATTCATTGCTTTCTTTCAGACGCGACAAGAAATTTACCAGCTAAATTTACTTCCTCCTGACCACGACAGATAAGGTATTACTACTCTACTCGATGTTTGTTGCTCAGTCCCACCACCAGGATGAACTCAATAATACGATATGAACCACCGGGCACCGGCCACCATTAGTGCGAGTGTGCGACACTGTTTCATGCATGACAAGAACGACTACCCAAAAAAGGGGATGAAAATGGGCCCTAGTGTAGTACTTCCATCTTTGGCTTCAAGATGAGAATTCACGGCAACCACTCAATTCTGCAACTGAAAATGGGAGCCTCATCCGAACATTGTATTAACTTCCTGACTTGTGCCTGACTTGTATAAATAGATGATAATGAAAATGGTGAAAAAGGAAAATGACAAAGACATGATCACAACCTTTTTGGCAAAGATATCACAAATACGAGACGGTTGAAAGATTCAATTAACACCAAACTTCTTTGTTTTAACCATTCCAACAATTAATACTCATCTAAGTAACTGTACAACGACTCGTCGTTCCTCCACCGGCGCCTTGTAAGCAACGACTTGAGGAAACCCCTGCCTTTGCTTGAGCTCTTTTCCTTCTCCTTGTGATGGTCCCAGTCCGTGTGTAACTGCATTGAAGTTTGTCTCTGCACAGAATGTAACATTACAAAAATTGCTTTCTACGATCAAACACAACGAAAATCTGACAATGTTTATTCGGGAATCTACCAACAGTAATCTAGAGTTCTAGACAAGGATTATCCCAAAATCTATAGGTCAAAGCTGTGCTCAGGACATACCAAATGCTTTGAATTCACAGGTGGTCTTCTTGCTACCGTAGAGGACCGTGCCAGAGGATTAGAATTCGGTATTGGAGAGCCTGCCCTTGTTTCTGCATAGCAAAAGTGATGACAATAATTGGCCATTAACCTCCTTTATGCAAGCTCCACATTCAAAGATACGCTCAATCAGAAAAAGGGCAATGTACCTTTTGTATCCGTGCTCACAATTCGAGGAGATGGAGATTTAGCTCGTGCTTTTCGAGAGGGTGACATGGAACGGGATCGGTGATATGCATCGTTAGGTGTAGGAGATGGTGAACGAGCACGCCTGCAGCGGAACATGCATTATAAAAAAAAGTTTACAGCATATCTTTATGAATACTGAACAGTGAACAGTCAACTTTGAGAGTTACTATTTGTTTACCTCGTTGTAGTCTGCCGACAACCTGGAGTAGAAATTGCTGGAAGAAGAGGTTGGAAATTAACAACACAGTAACCTTTTCAAAGATTTACAGATCAGAAGTTCAATGAACTTACAAGATTGAGACTTGTGCATTTTGCGACTTGTATATTGTCTGCTATACCGTGGAGGTTCAGAAACTGGATGAATGGAAGATTCCAGTAGATCCATGCCTATAAAACATAGCTACAATAAACTATACATCCAAAGAAGGTTGCTGTTCAATGCAGTAGTAATAAAATGGAGCGTGAAATTGCCTGGTAATATGTAACGTCTGTGGTACTTTGGTGCCTTGATGAGAAGAGCTTGTTGAGATCTCCCTTCCTGATCAATTGTCTGTTGGCAAATTCGTACCCTCTGCAACCATGAGAAACAATGGTCTCAAGGCTAGAGACAGACAAATGTAACTGTCTGGTATTCATCCCATATCAACAAACAAAAAGGATTTCCTAAAATAAATTTCCTGCATCAGGTGTTATACCTGTTCAACTGAAGATACTAGAAATTCTGTTTCGTTAACCTCATCAGCTTTTTCACTGACAAGATTATCGACCTTGTATGACACAAAACCCAGATGGTCAACTGTGCTAACAAGGGCCTCAACTGTGTAATCTTTCAAACTCGTCATCACCCTACAGAAGAAGATTAGTGCAAACAGAACCAGAGATGTGTTACTTGTTTATTTGAAGCAACAACAGACAAGACAAACAAGGAAACAAAGATCCAGAAAAGATCATACGTAGATTTGTGCGAGTTGTTTCGGTAAAATACTTCAAAATATTCTGCCGCTGAGTAGAGTTGTGACCGCAGATTCCTCAGGTCCTACAAATAAAGCATAACTTATTTAGCTCAAGCAGAGAAAGCATAGCAGATATAGTAATAAGAAAAGCCAGCTCAGCACATATGGGAGACACATTAATAATTAACTAAGGCACATCCATGTGGGGTTTCGTTGTGGACAAGGATACTAATTTATTTAACCCAAGCAGAGACAAATTTGACAATAGATGGCAGTGTAGCATGTTAAGGATTGACATTAAAGGTGCAATAACCCGGTAACACACAATTCAATGACAGGCTTAAGATTTAAATGGGCAAAATAGCCCTGGCATATATGGGCAAAGCAATGCCGTACAACACAAACAGGTTGGATGCTGCTTTCTTAGCAATAGCAAGAGCCTCAGTGCTGGGTCGGCGTCCGGCGCGCTGTTATGCAGACAAGAGCGTTTTGAAAATCCAAATGGGGTGGTGCTTTTGCTCAATAAGCGGAAAAGTAGGGGGAGAAAAGGTGTGGCCATTATAGAGCTGCAAAGGAAGTGATTAGACAAGTAACGCATGGTTCCCTCACTTCTTGCTGAAAGGAAGTGAGTAATTTCAAGGTAAGATATATTGGTAAATGGTTGCTGAGGTAGAAATGTCTGACTAAAAACTAGTAGTAGTATTCAAGATTACTATTACTGTAGTAAGTATGGATAGGGACTACACATCCTACCTACAGTGCGCGTGTAATAGACCTAACTAGGGACAAAATCTTGTGATTGACATGGACAGGAAAGAGCAGAGCAAGATGGGACACGACATCGCATTTGGTTTTGTTGGAAAACGCAGGCAGCAATCAAGCAACGCGGCCCGGTTTCATCTCACAAGAACATTGCCTAGATCCACAGGAACAACAAGGGGAAAGTGGAAAAAAAAATGGAGTCTTGTGCAAGCAGATGTGAAAAGCATGCATACCTTGAGGGTGTCTGAGAAGAGGAGGCCTTCCTGCAATGACATGTCGTCGGTGATGGAGGCGGCGTCATGGATGTGGGAGGAGACGGATGACGGCGACATTGCGACCGCCTCCATGGGCGAAGCGGCGGCAAACCCCTCCCCACACCTTGTAGCTAAGATTCGTCCTTTCCGGAACACCAACACCCCCCTTCCCTTGTTGGGCAACCGAAACCCCCCAAGAAAGCAGGGAGCTTTTGTAGAGGAAGGAGAAGCTCCCTCCAGTCGTGCTCCTGCGGATGGCGGCGGCGGTAGTGGTGGGGTGGCTCACCAATAATACGGGGAAGGGAAACAGGGAGAGGGGGTTGAACCACTCCCAACTGTGTTGGTGTTGCCAAGATCTGGTTTGGGTCCCGGTGGCCTGCAAGTTTGTAGCTGCGCTAGCGATTGGTGGAGCAAGGATGGGCCATGGCAGGGAAAGGGGCGGATGAATGCGACGGACAGGGGAAGAAGAAGATAAGCGAAGGTGAGGGAGGGGACAAGGACACGATTAAAAGAGGCTATTTGTTGTCTGCTAATTTGTTTCTGTTTCCGTGGGGAGCAGGACCAGACGAGATGAGATGGGATGAGACGAGACGAACAAGACGAGAAGAGAGGAGCTCCGCAACTGCAAATTGCGCATTCATAGCGTTGCACTGCTGCCGTGAGAATACAAGCAGGAAGGAAGAAGGGAAGAGGTCAGGTCACGTGGTACGCATGCTTGGGCACGGGTAGGCTTGCTCATGACGCTCCACCCTGCCGGTGTGACACTACATTACCAAATTTCATTAGACTGATGGGTGATCAAGGAACATATTATGACGCGATGGATTCGAATTTAAACATCAAGTAGTGAAGGCATCTCTCTGAAGAGCGTTAAATAAAATTTCCTAATAATTAATTTTGAAAACAAAAATAAAAAATAATACTTCAACAGTTGGCTCAATCCCATATTCAATATTTGACGTATCCAAAACACAACACCTTACAAAATGGCAAAAATGGCCACATCAAATTTTAGACAATACCTCACATCATAACACAACACCTTGACATATGGCCCTGTTTAGTTCCCTTCAAAATCCAAAAATTCTCCCTCTAAACTTCACTGTTCACCTATCACATCAAATCTCTCTCCTCATGTATGGAACACTGTCGACGAATTATGTCGAGCACGTCTAACCGGGGATACCCCGAGAAGTAGATTTGCGAGGGTCTCGCCGAGTTCTAGGAACGATGGTGCACGAACAACACAATTTAGACAGGTTCGGGCCGCGAATAGCGTAATACCCTACGTCCTGTATGGTTGATTGTATTTCGTATATCTTTTGGAGGGGTCCCTGCTCCGCCTTATATAGTCTGGGGAGCAGAGTTACAAGTCGGTTACAACATCCTAGTCGTATACAACCTGGAGTACTACAACAGAATACTTTGGGGAGTCTCCTACCAGCATACGACTAGTTTATCTAATCAACTACGCCGTCTTGTACCATAGCCGACTAGTTTAAAGTAGTCGGATCAAACATTCCTTATCGAGTAGTTTAATCCTTGGATGAGTGGTCCTAGGGATCCTGGTCCCACAATATCCATGCTCTAAAAACGAGAGGCACCCACGTATATCGCCCACTTGCGGTTGGATCTCGCGAAAGCAGCGTGGCCGCCGGATCCTGCAGATACTGACCGGCCGTCCGGCCCTGTACCTTTTACATGTTTCATATGTGCTGGCGGCCCGAGCCCTTGGGTCTTCAGATAGCCGTACGTGTACAGGAATTTGCCCTTCACGTCGCCAGAGGGGGCAAGGACATGGCGCGGCCGGTATTCACGTGGCCAGCGCGTGCGTCCGTAGCGCGCACGTAGCCCATCCGAACGAATCCTGCTCGAATGGGCGGCGAAGGAAAGGAACCAGTTCTGTTCTAGCTGGGGTTGCCGATTGGCCTGCATGCGATCGAATCAAATGCCCTCGCTCCAAGGCAAAATTTGCCCCAAGACACTGTTAAAACCTGGCATTTGCTGTGAACCACTAAAAAAACATGTTACTGCTGGAGGACACTAATAAACCATGTACATTTGCCACAGATAGCATTTGTAATGCTTGCAAAGCAAATAATAGCACTTGTAATGCATGTAAAGGTTTTCGCTCGTGCTCTTGTTAGACTTTCAACCACTCAAGTAGTAGCCCTGTTACGTTTAATCACTTGGTCCCGCTTAACCCGTCCTTTTAAGGTGCATAGGTGTTGCGAGTGAGCCGAAGCTTCACGAATTAAGGTGCATGCTACTAAGTGGCGTTGGTCGTTAAGAGATGACAACAAGCATAAAGTAGTCGACATGCGACAAAAATATGCATGGTATGTAATAAGTAGTCGTTTAGGACTTTTCTCCTGTTGGAGAAGTCGCGCGAGGGACTTGGAACCCATTGGCGAAAATTATTATTGCCTTTTCTCCTGTTGGAGAAGTCGCGCGAGGGACTTTGAACCCATCGGCGAAAATTATTATTGTTATTGATGAAAGTACTGTTTTAGAGTAGTCGGCTCATGGCCAAGCATGTATTTAAATAATCTGATAAAATTAATATGAAGAAAAAATAAAAATAATTATTAAATAAAACTTAGCTTTGTTCGCGTACGATCGTCGACGAAGCCGTAGCGGTTGGCGATGAAGCCGACTAGTCGGAGTCGATTCCGACTAGTTGTTGATGAAGCCGTAGTCGCTCTCGACTAGTTTTAACTAGTCGAGATGAGTAGTCAGTGGTACGCCGAGTCGATGTAGCCGAACGTCGATGTAGTCGAAGTAGTCATCCTCGCGTACATCTTCTCGTGTGTAGCAAGCAATGGATCTTTTTTTTTTGAGCAAAGCAAGCAATGGATCTTGAAACCTTCCTGGTACATCTCCATGTGCGTGTAGCTCAACTCCACTAATTAGATTAAATTAAATCGGTAGCAGCAAACAGCTTCTTGATCCTCGCTCCGCCGCTTCCTCTGTTCTGACTCGTAGATAGGATTTCTTGCATGCCGTATCCAACTTGTAACACATCAATTGCTGATCGGGACTTGGACTCTGATCCGGACTGCCGTTCGACTTCGTATCGACTTGAGTGATCTCCGTTGATTTGCTGCCTTACGGGATGTCGCCGTGTCCATACGTCAGATGCCTGTACGCTCTCGAATTCGACTCGATAAATTCCTCCGATGTGTGGACAGGGGCTCTCGAATCTGATTCCACCTCGATGGAACGCGGCGACTTTGTTTTGAATTGGAGCTCGGCGACTCGTTGATCGCTGAGTAGACTGATCTTGTATTCTTGAAAGTTGAAGTTTGATCCTATCGCGCCTAATGTTGAACTTCGACGAGAGAGCCCCACGGTGGGCGCTAAGTGTCGACGAATTATGTCGAGCACGTCTAACCGGGGATACCCCGAGGAGTAGATTTGCGAGGGTCTCGCCGAGTTCTAGGAACGATGGTGCACGAACAACACAATTTAGACAAGTTCGGGCCGCGAATAGCGTAATACCCTACGTCATGTATGGTTGATTGTATTTCGTATATCTGATGTCGTGT
>OAMR01000609.1:391919-418838 GCA_900205405.1 Echinochloa crus-galli | reverse complement strand
CAAGTGTGAAGGGCAAGTTAGAGGCTAAGCGTTGGACGCGTGGCAGGATGGCTTGAGCAATGACTTGGCGCTGATGGACCATTGCAACGGTGAAGAGAAAGTGGAGTCAAGATCGATGAAACCAATGAGTCGCATGATGATATGAAGTGATCATATCATTCGTGATGATGTTGGTGCATGTGTTGCATCAACATTGGAAAAGGTGGAATGGAATGCGCAAGGCAAAGACAAGGTAAAGGTATAACCAATAGGCATTTCATTTAACCGGTCATAGGTGAGTAGAGAAGTTTATGACCGGGTTTAGGATAGATGGTCGTACTATCAAGAGGGGCAAACTTGTTTGCATATCGGTCATCTAGTGCCACTTGAGAGATCTAACTTTGCGATGTTGCTAGGATTGAGTGGCGTGGTGAAGAGAGTGAAAAACCCTTTGAGAAATGTTTGTGAAAATGCTAACTCACTCATACATAAGGTGGTACGCTTATGGAGTTGGCACATTTGCAAAGGGGTTGAAGTTTGGATGTTGGTTATGACTAAGTGTGATCTTGGTTTGCAATTCTTCTTTGATCCAAAGTGTTTTGGGTCGAGAATTCAGTTGGGATGGATAGCCCTCTGAATGAGCTTTACATAGAGTCCAAGATCACTTAATTTGGACATCGGAGCTAAAAGTTATGGGCGTTTTACCGAGTGTCAGCTGTGCTGAAAATGGAGTGGCGAACGGTCCGCGGTTACTGCGGACGGTCCGCGGGGACAATCCGCGGATAGTTCGGACAAGTCCGAACGGACCACTGACGGTCCGCGAATAGGGCGAACAGTCCGCGGTTACTGCGGACGGTCCGCGGTGACTGCGGACGGTCCGCGGGAACAGTCCGTAAATTCGTCCGGTTTTACACAGGGACGTTTCTCGATGATCCTGGGGGTCGGACGGTCCGCGGATGCTGGGCGGATGGTCCGCGAATGACGAGTTTGTGACCGTTTGGAGCTCAACGGCTAGTTTTTTTGAATGGCGGATGGTCCGAGAATGCACTGCGGACGGTCCGAGGTAGCCGTTAGAGCTCGGAAAAAGCATGTAACGGCTAGTTTTCCCCTCCCCTCTATAAATAGAAGGGTGCCCGGGCCTTGGGAAAGGTTGAGCAGCTTGGGAATGTGTTTCCCATGGTTGTGCTTGCCTTGGGAGTCCACTAACTCACTTGTTCATGCGAGATTGTGAATCCATTGCGAGTGAGTGCGAATCTAGTGCATTGCTTTGAGAGATTGCATCGAGTGGCACTAGGTGTTCGTGTTGCAAGCGGTTTGCTTGTTACTCTTGGAGGTTGCCACCTCCTAGATGGCTTGGTGGATTGAGACTCCGTTGAAGCACGCAAAGAGATTGTGCGGTGCTCCGGAGAAGGATTTGTGAGGGGGATTGTGCTCACCCCGCAGGGATCGCGAAGAGCAACTCTAGTGGAGCGTGTCATTGAGTTACTTCACTTGCGAGTGGTGTCTTGTTGTGCCCGGAGTGGCCGGCGACTTGCGAGCTTTGCCCAAGAACCATCGAGGTGTTGGTCGACACAACAAGGACTAGCTTGGTGGCAAACAAGTGAACCTCGGGATAAAAATCACCGTGTCAAATTGTCTACTCTTCTCGGTGGTTTGCACTTCTTGATCACAAGCATTGTATTTACATCTTATATATCTCGTGCTTGTGTGGTTGCTCTTACAATTAGTTGGCTTGTGTAGCTTGCTAGTTGTCTTCTTGCTTGTGTAGCTAGAAGTAGTGATCTTGTGACTAATTAGCTTGTGTAGCTTAATTAGTCTCTTTGCTTAGTTTGTGTAGCTAAGTAAATTGAGCCTTTGGATTAGACTTGTGTAGTCTTGTCCATTGAGCATTGCTAGTGAGCTTAGGAACTTTGTGCTTTTGCTTACTAGTTGTGTAGGAGCTCCCCAGTGTGTAAAATACTAGTGGCATAGGTTTGTGTGACCTTGCTCCTAGAATTGTTTAGGTGAGCTCGTGTTAGCTTGGCACCTTATTTGTTTATTTAGAATCTTTTATAAGGTGCTAGTGAACATAGATAAAGGGGTGAAGTCTTAGGGACACTAGGGCCAAGCAATATATATATATATATATATATATATATATATATATATATATATATATATATATATATATATATATATATATATATATATATATATATATATATATATATATATATATATATATATATATATATATATATATATATATATATATATATATATATATATATATATATATATATATATATATATATATATATATATATATATATATATATATATATATATATATATATATATATATATATATATATATATATATATATATATATATATATATATATATATATATATATATATATATATATATATATATATATATATATATATATATATATATATATATATATATATATATATATATATATATATATATATATATATATATATATATATATATATATATATATATATATATATATATATATATATATATATATATATATATATATATATATATATATATATATATATATATATATATATATATATATATATATATATATATATATATATATATATATATATATATATATATATATATATATATATATATATATATATATATATATATATATATATATATATATATATATATATATATATATATATATATATATATATATATATATATATATATATATATATATATATATATATATATATATATATATATATATATATATATATATATATATATATATATATATATATATATATATATATATATATATATATATATATATATATATATATATATATATATATATATATATATATATATATATATATAGACACACACACTAGCTACTTGATGGCATTCATTCATAGATCGATCAGCTGAACGACGGTGGGGTTAGCTAAAAAGTCCTGGAAATCAGCTCCCCTTTAATTTCTCCCGGAATCGAGATATCATTTTTTTGGAAAAGGAAGGGGCATATATGTATATGTCGCTATACATCTAGTTCTCTCCTCTCCATTATATTTGGGTGTGCGTCCATTCCATCCAACGCGTGCCTACACACTCCACCACCATACATACATGCAACTCTTGTGACCATCATACAATTCAATACTATACGCTCCATTCGTTGGCCTGTACGTACATGTACATGCATAAATTAATGTATACGTGGCAGTAATTAAAAGTGTACGTGTCAATCAAGGTAAAATGAACGTCTTTTGGTACGTGTTAATGGGGGAGAATAATAGCCAAGGCTATGCATTTATTTATTTATTTTGTTTGTTTGTATAGGTAGTATATTTTATTTTACTAAATACAAGCTTATTTTCCAAGATGTGCTTCGAGCGTGTTTTCCCGATCGAGACGAACGGTTATTGGCTAGTGCTCTGCTGCTACCAACTACTCTAAGATCAAACCTATTTTTTTCCAAGAAAAAGAATACTAAGATCGAATTTAGCTTTTGAGAAAGCATGTTAGCACTAAATCAACAATATAATAAACAATGCGATCTTGTGATCGTCGATCAGTATACAGAAAGCTAGGTTTTTTTCTCTCTCTTTCTCAGCAAAGATTCCCAACAAACCGAACGACAGGAATCTGGAATCTCCGTTTGGCAAGCACCTTTGCTACTCTCACCGTCTGAAATGAACACAGCAAAATCAGTCCTCAGTAACCACAAGACAAGAAACTTCTATTGGGTACGTGCAGATTCGTCAGTACATCTGTAAGATACATATAGAATTAACTTCTGGCCGGATTTGCTACTGGTTTCGCAGGACTTGTTATCCACATTATCCCACCAAAGTGAATGTACCAAACACGACCATAGACCTCTAGAGTTTGTGAATACTCGAAGGTGAACTAACTGCCTGACACATACTAACTGCAAGAGGATTCCGTAAGATAGGATTGAACATTCTCCGTACATTATATCAATAATTAGACTTTAATATATCGCAAAGATCTGCGTGCCTCGCTCACACACACAAGATCAAAAGCTAGCTGATCGACATCTTGATGATCATAATCGCAATATTGCAATGACAGCTGTCATCTATAACAACAAGAACCCAATCATCGGTAGCCTCCTCGTACTTTATTTAGTCGATTAATCAAATGATAACCTTTTTTATGTTTGCAATATATATCTTGCTCGATCTTTTGTGTTGTAATCACTCGTGGGGCGGGGAATATTCGTGGTGAGAGTCCTTGCATTGCATCCATCCATGGTTTGCAAGCCTGTAAAAGTGCATGGCTACCAGCCCTGGGTGTGGGCTATGGATGATTTTGTTTGTGCCGTTGGCTGCAAAGTGCAAAGCTTACAATATGTTACCGGGCGCACGCCTCCATGTGGGAGCCAAAAACAACCTAGCCGATCGATGCTGCCTGGATAGCGAGCTGATCGAGCTTCAGGCCATGTTTGGCAGAGCTGATTCTCTGTGAATTCAGGAGAAGCTCTGTCAAACAGTTTTTCAGAGAGAAGTGATTCGATGCTGATTCTGTGAAGTGATTCTCTGAAATGAACTAAGGGACTGGGAGTAGCTTCTCCTGATTCTATGAAGTGATTCTCGTTCTGATTTTGAGAGTTTATGATAGAAAATTAAAGAGAACCACTTTCAACCACATAATTACTTCTCTTATAGAATCAACTTTCATAGAGAATCAGAATCAGGTGGAGCTCTACCAAACAGGCCCTCAAGCGTGCACACACACGACCCGATCATTGGCTATGCTCGATCAAATTCTATATGTGCTCCGCCCTAGCTGCTGCTAGCGGTCAGTGCGTGAGTGGTCTCTGAAAACCGATGATAATTATGGTCTGTTTGGTAGAGCTCCACCTGATTCTAATTCTCTATGGGAGTTGATTCTCTGAGAGAAGTGATTCTGTGGCTGAAAGTGATTCTATTTGATTCTCTATCATAAACTTTTAAAATCAGGATGGAGAATCACTTCACAGAATCAGAAGATGCTTTTTTTTATTCCTCCTAATGCTTCAAGTTTATCGTCAGGAGACCCCTCAGGCCTGAGCAGTCGCGCGGGGTCGCGCGCTCGGCGCGAGCGCGACCCGCGCGCGTTAGACTTAACGCAAACCGTACCACATGTATATATGGGGATGCGCTGGGCTGGCCCATGAAATGCAAAGCAGATCGACGAGTTCATCGATCGGACGATCCACGGCCACGCACGTACAGTAGGTTAGACCAGTCAGCAAGTAGTGCATATATAGCCTGCATTCATCATCATATCCATGGGGCCGGTGATCGCTCGATGCTCGTGCGCGTGCAGTGGTCGGGTTGGTGGTTGAGGACGCATTGCATTGCATGCGATCGATGCAGCAGCAGGTGCACGAGCAAGTCTCCATTTCCTCTCCATGCATGGATTCATTTGTGTATAGTTTCTATATATGCATGGGAGCTATATGTATTTTATTCGTATATATGAAACTATAGACATACACATGACCAAAAGTAGAGTGTACGTATCTTAGTGTATTCGACATGACAGTGCATCAAAACTACAGTAGACCCAAGGTATGTGACGTGCTCGTTGACAATAAGACGTATGCGGTGACTTGACCCAAGGTATAGGTGTATGCAGAGAGAGAACGACTACTGAATGAATTGTGCAAAAGACTCGAGGAATTTTGCAACTAAAGACTCAACGTACCGCTGGTCCCTTAAAAAGCCAAAATAGAGCGGGTATTTTGCAAAATATATACAACCCCACTTTTGGTCGAGGGACGCAAAGTACTCACCGTTTTTACCTACCTTTTCAGAGCGAGAAAAGAAAAGGCATAACAACCATTTCCGTTACTGCATATATATATATATATAGATGTGTATAAGAGACAGATGTACAACTGCAGCCACATTTGGACAAACCACCAAGGACCATTGACACAGGGGATTTTCTTGCCGGTATACATCAGGTGGGTGGTTTGATTGAGCATATGGTAGACACTTCCCAGGAGGTATTTCCCAAGTGGAATGAGTTTTCCGGCAGCCAGCTCTTCAGCCATCACGATATGATTCAAGGTTGGCTCATTGGCTTTGCCACAGAAGACCGATCTGCATAGCCACATGTTCAGAAAGGCTCTATATTCGACATCGGTCAGAGGGCCATCAGACATATGGTTCTGGATGTATCTCTTGTATCCAACCCCTGTTTTTACTCCTGTCTGCTTGGAAGAACCTTTGTGGCCATATGGGTATACAGAGATGTGTATAAGAGACAGCAACCACGCACATCAACACTTCCGAGGTGTGACTGCATAGGGACGCTACGAGGCTTTCACAAGACACCCTAACAAGATAGTAGCCGCTGCAGTAATACAAGGTGGTGAGTCCTTAGGCACCGAAATCGACGTACGCCCACGGAGTCCACCGTGAGGGGGTCGATGGCGTCCAGAGCGCGGGTATCCACCCCAACAATGCGCAACGCGCGGAGTTCTCAATCGCTGAGACTCCCAACACGGGACTGGGTCTAACGAGACCTAGCCGACGGGGCTACCGTCCTCGGTGGAATCGGGAAAACACCCCGTGCCTTGCCTCCCACAACGCCGCTGGCCCCTCGGTAACCACTATCAAGCTAGAGCCGTACAAGCTACTTGACCAAGACCAGAGCCCATTTAGTTCCGGCGGTGGCGACAGGCTCCTGGGTTGCCGCTTTAAGAACCGGTCCTTAGAGGGAGACACTAGAGCAAAGCACACAGCACATGCTGCTAGCTCCCTAATCCATGTTGCTAAAAAGCAAGTTTTAACATTAAAGTTGAAGTGGACCAGTTAATACAAGTTTAACAGTTAAATAAAGGTGACAGTAGCTGCGCCTAGCAAAACACTACCCATATGCAAAAACCCATAGGAATACAAGGACAAGGAAAATAAATGCTAGGTACAACCTTAAAGGTGAACAGTATTAGACACATGCGTATGTAATGAACAGTGTGTTAAAAGAGTGAGTAGGTAGCAAGGATTGTCCGTGCTATAACTTGCCTCAAATCCATTATACCGCTGCTCAGACTCTTCATTTCTTGATCTTGAATCTCTCGAACGACCTTCCTCTACTCGCAGCAATCATCGATCACAACATGCAGCTAAACAAGCAAGCAAACAATATACAACTAAGAACAGTACACCAATCAGAAGAAAAGCTTTAAAAGAGCGCGCTAAAGGATAGGGCTTGGTTCGATGGTCACGTGAGCGCAAGAATCGCCGAAAACGGAGCAACGGTTGAAAAGATACAACTTTCAGATGATTTGTATTTAATGAAAGGTTATACACTATATTTATTTTAATTTAGGTAAAACCATATATGTTGATATTAATCAATATTAATGATTATTTATAAAAACATCGAGGTGAAATCTCTAATTTGCTTTTAAATTAGGAAAGCTAATTAAATAATAAGCATTAATTAGATTAATATTTATTTATGAAAAACCGAATTGAAACTAAATTTCTATTTTATTCGGAAAACTATTGAATAATTATTAATCATGTTTCCTTTAATAAGAAAAACCGTATAACCTTAATTAGATTTTAATTAAGAAAAGGCATTATATAGCATTTAATCAACTTAATATTAAATAAAAATTCAGAAACATGTTACATGTTAAATGACAGTGCTAACGTGTAGTTTATGTATTATGAATCTAACGCAACGAAAATGGATTGAATCGGAGCTAGCAACGAAAATGGATTAAATCGGAGTTAAAACGTGGATTCTATGCTCAAAACATGGCTGCGGGGACCTATTCGTTATTATCTATAACTTCCAGGGACTGGCTGGTAAGATCCACGAGACACAGAGAATAGTGCTCGCAAAATCGGCAGAGTCTAAGGTTAGATCTGCAAAAAGAGCTCGGTTGGGCTTAAGTGCGGGAAAGGAGGACTTGCAGGGGGTTCTCTGTAAAATGTGTAAGACACAAGGAAAGGCTAAGGGTTATAGGATTTCTCAGGGGTTTAGATGCGAAATTTCCATCTTCCTCCTTGGGACGGCACAGGGGTGCTCGCCGGCGGCCCTGGTCGTCGGCAATCCCGGTGCTCCGGCGACGTAGGAAGACGGCGATATAGCGCAGGAGGTAGAGGAGATTATGGGGATCTCGATGGAGTTCTTACCACGGGCGGAGGCGGACCGGAGCGGCGGGGATTCGGCAGGGGGCGGCCAAGTTGGCCGGCGGCGAGGCGCTCGCCAGAATAAAGCGAAAGACGCCTTTTACCTGCGCCTTCGGCTCTGTTTCTGCTAATATATTTTATGTTTCCATTTATTCCTCCTAATGCTTCAAGTTTATCGTCAGTAGACCCCTAAGGCCTGAGCAGTGGATGCTGATAAGCATGGAGTTGGAGAAGGAGAGCCCATTGGCTGCAGCTGCAACATCAAACTGATTCTACATGGACATCTTTTATGTTAAACTGCCAACAATTTTCTGAATGTTGGATCCAGCACTGTCTGCACATACACACAATGCACTTGGTCCACAAGTCCTAGGCCTTGTTTAGATGCATCGCTGTAGCATTTCGTTTGTATTCGTGAAAAATTGTCTAAAAATTGATTAATTAGGCTCAAAATGTTCGTCTCGCAGAGTACAACAAAACTGTGTAATTAGTTTTTGATTTCATCAACATTTAGTACTACGTGCATGTACCGATATTTTGATGTGATGGCAATCTTCTTTTTGTATAGTGAACTTTGGGATCTAACAGGGCCCTAACCTATCTGGCTATCTGCATCCTAGCTACGGGGGTTACAAAATGCTTCATCCAACTGGGTATCCTTACATGCAATGCAACCAGCTTCTGTCGATGGTTCCTGTCATCGCAATGGTGACCGTAACGGCACAGGAGGAACCATGCATCTTGCTTAATTCAATTCGATCATTAAACCTTAATATAGGGACTGATGTTTTCTCTATGAACTTTAGTATATTCCAATTAAGCATCGCTCTAATCTCAGTGGCTTGGCCGATCTGATCGTCGGCAAAACAGCACTGTTCCAGCATGTGCGTGAACACTAGTGTAGATTGCAGATAGCAAGTAAAGCTTGCATAATCGAGGATAGGATCTGGATCGAAGCCTGGGATTGAAATGGGCCAGCAGCATGTGCATTCAATCTAGCGTAGCGTTAGGTGAGACAACTGACCTGATCATGAGAAAACCAATTCTTTTAATTTTCTTCTGAATTTGACTTGATTTGATCGATGCCGTCGCTCACTCTCCTCGTTGAGAGGGCTTCCACGACTTCTTTTCGCAATGTGAGGTGCCGAGTCTGTTTTGGACGTCTGAAATGACCTGCAAACTGATCCGGTGTAAAGCAAGCACTAGCCTTGACGCTTCCCATGTCTGCAGTTTTGGCAAGGATAACTGATATATACATGCATGGCCTGCCATAAAACTCTCAGAGATTTAAAATATGGAGGCAATTAAAAAGGTTCAACTGATAAAAGATATTGTCAGGTAAATCATGGGTAAGTTTGTATCCATGTCACATACTCACATATGGAATTCACAACCCAGAAGAACAAGATGACAGAGCTGATGAAGACTTTCGGTTATACATGCCGCACTGGCGCACTGTGAGTGAGTGATTAGTGCATCACAGAAGGCACAAAATGTCACTCAGCATGTATTCTTACAGACATAGTACAATTTTGCTTCAAAGAAACCTACAGAATTTCAGCATCTGTATCTATGCATTCATGTAACCTCAGCAAACTACAGTACAGGTATTCTTGAAAAATAACTAAATAAGCATCCCAGAAGACAAACCACAAAGTTCCCAGGTGATGGTGGAAGCAATTAAACATGACCATAACACTTTGCAATGACAGAGAAGGTAAAATGAAACAAAGAATAGGAGGAGGTCTAGCATGACGGTAGGATTCACATATACCCGAGTCTGCGGTGGTGAAAATGCGGGGCAAACAGGGCCATTGGGGCAAAATCTCAACATTTGCTTTGTATAGAAAATTGAACCAAAAAATTGCACTACAGGGTTTACAGATCACCTTAACCAAACCAACAAATTCAAACTTATCAAGTCTAGTAGCAAGGCTGTTGGCCTTCACTTTTAAACATGATTCATACAATAAGGACACAACAATATGCAGGGCCGAAGTGCCTTTCCTTGCAAATACTGGCAGCTTGCAACCATGCTATGGTATCACCCACTTTTCCATCGGAGAAACAACTGCACCCCAGATTTCTTGCTTAAAAATAGAGCAGCAGCCTACAGCAACAAGAAAAGAACAAAGATCAGAAAATTCAATATAGTAGCTTGAGATTTCAGTTTCACACAGTGCCCTTTGTTGCAAAACTTAGATTTGCCCTTTTCTGTACTGTTCGAGGCCCTTCATCAAGGTATTGTCAAATGAAGGCATGACTATCTCCACAAAAGTCAAGAATCATTCAATCGCAGAAATAGAAACTCTGGTGCATTCCAATTTTCCCAAATGGAAGACTGAATGTCATGGACTAAACACCATGATGCCATAATAGAAGGGCATACATCAATACAAACAAGGAAGCAAAGCAACAGAGAGTTCAAAATTTTGAGTCCTGAAAAGCATCAGTATGAAAGACTACAGATAAATGCGGAACTTTGAGGTAAATGATATAAGAGTATAAGACCAAAGCAAAAGGATGGATCAATGCAAGTACAAACTGTTCTTCGTGCAACAGTTCAATACCAAGTACAAACTCCTTATCTGCACAAGTAGCAGTTATAGCATACATGATTTGAACATCTGATCTATTAGTTCATATGTTTAAATACCACTCTTACATAAGAGAAATAACATCTCTCTGTTTTCATATAGTTGGTTGAGATAGTCTCAAGTTCAGAGCCTAACCAAAATGCAACTGTAGCTTTAATACAAATAGTAAATGTATATAACATTATCTACTCTTTAGTCATCGTACATATATAAACATAATGCAGCCATGCCATCAACCAGATCCAGCTGAGATAGGCTCAAGTCGACATGCCACCATACACGACGGAAAAACTGGAAATTCTCAGGAAAGAAGTGAAGCCAGTAAACCCACCAAATAAGATATGGCTTTGCATTTTCATAAGTACTATACCTCTAAATTGCCACAATGACGAGAAAGCTCTCAGCTCTCCAAACTTGAACACACACGCAAGTGATTTTGTGCCGCAACTGTAGCTTTGGGTTTATCTTGTTCTCTACTTATGGAACTTGGAATAAAAGGCCTTAGTGGCCGATGCTAATAGCTATGATGGCCCCTAAAATTCAGGACACGTCCTGAGGAGAACAAGCGACTCTCCTGACTCTATCTCCTAGGACCTGCTAACAGACTTGACCTGTTCAGCTAACTAACTAACCGACTGCTTAACTGAAACAAAGGACTCAACACTAACAGATACTGAAAACAAGACAGGGATTACTCTCATCAGCATAGGCCAGAAAAATAGTACATATTTAGCATGTATTAAAGCATCGCCTTTTGTGTGTATGACTTTTCCAGAAACTGCTTCTGTGAGTAATTGTGATGATGCAATATTTCTCATCGACTGGCGTAAAATCCAAAGATGAATCTATGAGTGACGATACTCTTGTGTTTAATATGTACGCAATCTCAACAAAGCACGATACAAAAGGCTGCAATAAGGTTGAATTTACACTTTTTTATCGAACGAACACATGGGATTTCATTTATGCAGTAGATTAGGCAGGCCAACCACCAGAAAAGAGAGTCCCATATGTGGTGTGCTCCTCAGTTCCTCCCATTCCTTATCAGTGTATACGATTAAAGATCTCATTAGATGATATTTGATGTATTGTCAATATGTCAGCCATCATCTAGTATCAATGTATCATGCTATCACATCACTTGATGATATATTAAATGTCATGTCATTCAAACCCACCAACCTCAACAAGCACCAGTTCCACGATTGGTTTTATGTACAATGCATTCGTTTTCAGTTTGTACCAAGTTAACTAGAACTTCAAAACGATGAATTTGTGTTTTGCAACTTTTAAGCTCAAACTAAAACCATAAATATGAAGTTGTTCAAATGTCATCCAAACCTTTTGCTCCTCCTAACTCAGCATCCTGGATTTGCCATCATATGTGTATGATACTACTCTAAGCAACAAGAAAAAAAAGTTAAGGATGATGGAAGAAACAACCGTGTTAATACTAGACATGCTAACCGTGGAAAGTTCCAAAGAATGATCATTGAGACTCATCTAGGGAATGATGTTTTGTTCCTTGGACTTATCAAGTTGAGTTTAGGATAAATTAAAACTACAAATGCTGAAGCATTGCTATTATAAGTTGTACGGTGCCATCAAAAGTGTTGACCCATTTCATTACTAAGAGAGACAAAAATCAGTTACCCAAACCTTATATCCATATGACCAAATGTATACACGGGACCAGTTTAATAACAAAATCTGACTCGACGGAGCAAAATATTAGCTCTCAATCAAAACGACTGAGAAAACAGAACAGGTTTTCTTTAATATTAAAAAAGACATGACCCCAAGGCATGGCATTGCAAATATTTCCATCCCCTGAGATATAATGGCAATCTAAATTCTAATATTCCATTCGCATCCTCAACGAGCCAGTAATATGCGGCAAGTATACATGCGCGCGCCTAGTCAACTCCTGTGCTAAAGTCAGATTGGCCCTAAACACCACACGTCCCATCTTATTGGTTGCCCTTTCTGCTTTAGCTTGGATGCTCTACAACAAATTCCAGGGCAAGCTTAACCTGAAGTTGTCTTTCTAGGTTGGGTTGTTTCTATGCAGGTTGTGTCCAACTAGATGTTGGGTAAAAGAACGTTCTTGGGCTACTGTTGTGCCAATTGTTTGAAACAGCAATCTTCAGCCTAACACATACAATTCTACTGCGGCGTTACCATCAATATGTTGAACCAGAAATTGGTGCCCGTGAACCTTATCACATTCAGCTGCTGTCATCATGTTCAGCAATTTTAAGCTTACAGCCATTTGCCATCAGAAGGAGAGACCTTGGCCACCACAGGTTAGGGGGAGGTTCTTTCCTTTATCATAATTCCAAATGCACAGTGGATGTGAAGACACACATCAACATTTGAGCTGGAGGAGGACGGCGTTGTAGGCGTCGGCGGGGAGCGGGTGCGGGGCGGCGACGGAGGAGGCCAGGAGGAAGAATGGGGCGGCGAGGGAGGGGTTTTTGAGAGCGTGGAGCATGGGGATGACGGCATCGGCCGCCGGTGGCCGAGCTCCGCAAGGACGGGCTGGCACTGCCTCCTCCACTGCGAGCGGGGGTGCGAGGAGCAGGGCGTGCGCGCGGCCGGCGGCGGAGTGGGTGACGTGGCGGTGGTGCGGCGGCGCGGCGGCGACGAGGGCGGCGGCGAGGGGCGGGAGGTCGTCGGCGGCGTCGGTGGGGAGGTCGGCGACGAGGTGGGTGTCGCGGAAGACGCAGGCGTAGAGCAGCGGGTGCGAGGCCGGGAGCATCCGAGGCAGGCGGGGCGGGGGGCAGCGGAGGGGCGGACGGAGAGGGGATGGCCGATGCCGATGCCGATGCCGATGCGCTACGCCGGAGCTGGAGGAAGAATCTCGATCTCACCTCTCGGTCTCTGCCTCTTCTGGGTGGTGTGGTTGCCTGGTCTGTCTGTCGTCTCTGCTGCCCAACCCAAGACCAAGAAAGAGATCGAAGAACAACTCCCCTCTCCTCTCTCACACACACAGGACAGGACAGGAACAGGAGAGACAGACTGGACTTGTTTCCTTCCAGGTTTCAGTTTCTTCTCTTCTCTCCCTGGGAAAAAAAGGGCGAATAAATAAATAATCAATGGAAAGCCTCTTTACTTTTTCTTTTTATTATATATGTAATAATTCATCACCCTTTTTTTCCTTTTCCTATCCTGTTTGGATGTCCCAAATATTAGTGAGCTTGGAGTTGTAGCGAGAACACACTGACCAGATGTCTGCAAGCTGGTGGTGTGAGGTCTGATCATCTCCTCCTCCTTCCTTTCTTTCTTTTCTTTTTTCTTTTTTGCAGAATAGGTGTGATCATTTGTTGTGGCAGCTTCAAAGACTTCTAAATTCATTTTTGAAATGGGGCACCTCTTTTCCGCTAGTGAATGGCAATGACAAATATACTCAAGAGCGGAGAAAACTAGCTACTCAAGAGCGGCAAAAATATAAAATACGAACAAGTATGTAATTTGAAGAGCGAAAAATGCTGATTGAGGATAGTAAAATGGAATTTTTTTCCCCCTATAAGATGTGATGGAACAAGTTTGAAGGTGCCTTGTTGTACCAATGTACGTATATATACGCGGGATAACGCCTTTGGGTACGTTGAGATCTCGCAGCAGTACGTACGTGGCCCATGTTGGATGCAGCATCAGCATGCATGTCGGCCCGGCCGTCCATCCGTATATAGATGAATGAATGAATATGAATCAAATCTAAATGACAGCAATATATACAAGTGCTTCTCCATCAAGTTGCAACGGGCATCCATGTGCAACTGCTGCCGTTTGCTTCCTTGCTTGCATCTCAACTTCCATTACATATTACATTGCCCTGTAATGTAATGTAAACGTTTGACTTGATGCTCCATCATCCATGTTTTTTCTAACGATTAAACCCACAAATTAAACCACCATCTCAGATTCTGTGAATGTGCAGGCTGCCTGGCTGGGCACAGGCACCTGACCTAAACGGGAGCTCTCTCCTGCTGTATTGTTTTCTTCTCATCCGCGTCAGCGCTCAACCGAGCCGCACATGTGTTGTTCACAATTTCACATGGCTGGGCCTTGCGGTTTTACTCGAAAGAAGAAGAAGAAAAAAAAAGATCCATGGTACAACAGAGTTACCTCGTTCAAAATATCTAACTGAAATCATAAGTTGGAAAATACACGAGCTTACACCGCACTTGTTCTTCCTGTTTTTTTTAGTGAAAACTTGTTCTTCCTGTTAAAGGTAAGGGCTAATTTTCTAGGTACTATCAAAGTCGCCACAAATATTTTTTCTGATGCTTTCTGAATCAACGGTCTGTGAAGTTAGGCTTAAAATGAGATGATGAGAATCGAATTCATCAACCACTGATTGTTTAATTTGCAGTCTTGCGCAACTCTCCAACCATATACTGCACTATTCAAACATGAATGTACTCACTATCTTTACTCCGTGTTTGCAGTTTGAAACACTACAATGGTAAAGACATTTTTTTTCTTTTGCGAATCACACAAATACATACTTTCACCTCTATAAATATACACACACTTTCACCTCTATAAATATACACACGCAAAGTCACCCCTATAATTAGCACCTTGATGCACATACATACACTGCATGCATGCATCTCCTACGTATACAATACATATACAGCATACATACATATATATACCTATACACTAGCTAGATGCAACAACTTAACTGTATATATAATTATGTATGTACGTACTAGTAGTATGTTTAAAGAAATCTCTTATAAACGAATAAAAGGGATGCAAGATAGTAAGGAACAAAGTGATCGTAATTGGACGATATGAATGATTGATGATCGATCAATGGCAGATTGGGCACATCATGAGTCCGTTCTCGTTGCACTTGGCGCACCTCTCGACGTCGTCTCCTCCGGCGCCGACGACCTTGCAGCTGCCGCCGCACTCCCAGCACGGCACGAAGCGCGCGCCGCCGCATCCCTCGCAGCCGCGGCCATCCTTGATGGGGCCAAGAAGGGCGGCGGGAGGAGCCCCGGACGGCGTCTGCGTCATCGTCGGCGCGTCGCCCCGCGCGTCAAAATTGATGATGGGGAGCACAACATATAAGGCGAGGGCAGTCCTCACCTATCAGGCTAGTCTTTTGGGTTGAGTTAGGCCTGAGCATTGTTGGTTATAGCTCCGTTGGACCTGGGCATTATGTTGCGCTGGCCCGTTGGTGCGGCGGCACGGTCCGAACCGGCTGCGCGTTTATAACAATAATGGCATAAAGAACACGTCTTGTGCTACTGTTGTGCCAATTGTTTGAAACAGCAATCTTCAGCCTAACACATACAATTCTACTGCGGCGTTACCATCAATATGTTGAACCAGAAATTGGTGCCCGTGAACCTTATCACATTCAGCTGCTGTCATCATGTTCAGCAATTTTAAGCTTACAGCCATTTGCCATCAGAAGGAGAGACCTTGGCCACCACAGGTTAGGGGGAGGTTCTTTCCTTTATCATAATTCCAAATGCACAGTGGATGTGAAGACACACATCAACATTTGAGCTGGAGGTGGGGGCGCAGCTAGTAGCATCCAGCAGGATAGACACCCTCATCCTCCCTGGATCCTTGTCATCCAGAGGCATATAGAACAACATACAGATTGTAGGATCGTACTACAAATGTTGTATAGTGTGGATCCAAACTTCGTAAGATCTATCTATCCTAGGTTCATAGGATTGTCAAAGACTTGCCATCCTAATTTGAGAATGTCGATGAACATTATGCGTGAGTCCGTACTAGTGAACAGGATACATGGATCCCGAGTCCCCGGCAGTGGGGGTAACTGCTGAGTGGGTTGTCATTTTAACACTAATAAATAAGGGAAAGGTAGCATTTTTTTTCTGTCAGTCTGAACCCTGGAATCATCCAAACAAATGAAGGCAAAAATGGAAGGAAAGGAAATCCATGGGAATCAAGAGATGCAGTGAGTGGATTTGATTTACAGTAGTACCTGTCTGTAGCTATTTACCGGCCAATGCAGCTGAATCCCCTGCAGACCGCGAGCCATGCGGCGAAGAGGACGGCGAGGAGGACGAGATCCACGAGGATGACCATCCAGAGCTGTCGCCTCCAGGCCCAGGCGGCGGGCCCTCCCCGCTTGGGCGTCCTCCTGGCGGCGAGCTCAGCAGCGTCCCTCCTGGCCGCCTCCTGGGCGTCGGCCTCTGCGGCGGCGACGTCGTGCTCCTCGCGCGCGAGCGCCGCCTCGTCGTCGGGCGGCAGCGGCAGGCGCATCGCGAGGCGCGGCATCTCGTCCCGCATCCTGTCCTCGGGGAGGCATCGCAGGCGGCGGAGGAAGAGCAGGAGCTGCGACGCCGGGAGGTGCGGCGCCCTGGAGACGGCGGCGAGCGCGAGCGGGGGCGCGAGGAGCAGGGACGCTACGTGAAGCGTTAAGAAGATGGCCCGGGGACTGCTGACGCTAGATACGAAATCACGAGCGCCGCGGCGGCGTCCGGCCAGCGGGCGGCGCGTGGAGGCCCACTCGTCGCCAGCGGTGGTGGATGGGCGGGCGCGTCCGGACGGCGGCGGCGGATCCCAGGCGGCCGCCACAGGCTGCAGGTCTCGACCCGGCGCCGGCTGCTTGTCGCAGGAAGGGGAGGTGACGAAGCGCACCGGCGTAGATGGATGGGAGAGGGAGAAGAGAGAGGGGTGGCGCGGAGGCAGGGGACCAGGCGGGGCTGGCGAGGGGAAGCGTGAGGGAGCGTGTGCGTGTGGAACCGCGGCGATCAGCACGCGTCATTGCAGGGGGAGCTTGAGCGCTGTTCTGGAAGATGAGCTCGCCCGCGGCCGCCCGCCACCGCCAGCCGCGCTCGCTGCCCCCGCGTGGCACTGGTGCCACCGCGCGCCACCGCCGCGTCTCCGACGAGAAGGAGTGGTAGCCGTCGTCGCTCCGGGCCGCCATCCACCGCCGCCGCCGCCGTGGGAGCTGCCCGCGCGCCCGCGGAGGCCCTTTCGCCGGTGGATGAGGAGTGGGAGGGGTGGCACTCCGCGCCGGCTGCGGCCGTGCCCCGCGAAGGGAGCGACCACTACCAGAATACAAGATATCTGCACCGGGTGGGAAAGCCCTTTAGCACCGGGTTTCCTTTTGCGAATCACACAAATACATACTTTATTCACCTCTCTAAAAATATAACACACAAAGTCACCCTATAAGCACCTCGATGCACATACACATGCATGCATGCCATCTCGTACGTATACAATACATATACAGCATATATATATACTACTTACTACACTAGCTAGATGCAATAACCAACTGTATATATAAATTATGTATGTACGTAGTATGTTTAAATCTCTTATAAACGAATAAAAGGGATGCAAGCTAGTAAGGAATAAAGTGATCGTACGTAATTGAATAAAGGTACGTAGGCATGCATATATATTGCATATAATCTTGGACGACATGATGATGGATCAATCAGTGGCAGATTGGGCACATCATGAGTCCGTTCTCGTTGCACTTGGCACCTCTCCACGTCGTCTCCTCCGGCGCCGACGACCTTGCAGCTGCCGCCGCACTCCCAGCAGGGCACGAAGCGCGCGCCGCCGCATCCCTCGCAGCCGCGGCCGTCCTTGACGCAGCAGGCGGCCTCGCCGCGCGCCTTGACCCACCGCATCATCTCCCTGAGCTTCCCCGAGTCGGCCAGCCTGAGGCACTCCTCGGCGCCGCCCACGTAGCGGCCCATGACGAAGAGCCGCGGCGGCGCCTGATCTATTAGTTCATATGTTTAAATACCACTCTTACATAAGAGAAATAACATCTCTCTGTTTTCATATAGTTGGTTTAGAGCGTAATCAACATGCAACTATAGCTTTAATACAAATAGTAAATGTATATAACATTATCTACTCTTTAGTCATCGTACATATATAAACATAATGCAGCCATGCCATCAACCAGATCCAGCTGAGATAGGCTCAAGTCGACATGCCACCATACACGATGGAAAAACTGGAAATTCTCAGGAAAGAAGTGAAGCCAGTAAACCCACCAAATAAGATATGGCTTTGCATTTTCATAAGTACTATACCTCTAAATTGCCACAATGACGAGAAAGCTCTCAACTCTACAAACCTGAACACACACGCAAGTGATTTTGTGCCGCAACCATAGCTTTGGGTTTATCTTGTTCTCAACTTATGGAACTTGGAATACAAGGCCTTAGTGGCCGATGCTAATGGCTATGATGGCCCCTAAAACTCAGGACACGTCCTGAGGAGAACAAGCGACTCTCCTGACTCTATCTCCTAGGACCTGCTAACAGACTTGACCTGTTCAGCTAACTAACTAACCGACTGCTTAACTGAAACAAAGGACTCAACACTAACAGATACTGAACACAAGACAGGGATTACTCTCATCAGCATGGGCCAGAAAAATAGTACATATTTAGCGTGTATTAAAGCATCGCCTTTTGTGTGTATGACTTTTCCAGAAACTGCTTCTGTGAGTAATCTGTGATGATGCAATATTTCTCATCGACTGACGTAATATCCAAAGATGAATATATGAGGACGATACTCTTGTGTTTAATATGTACGCAATCTCAACAAAGCACGAGACAAAAGGCTGCAATAAGGTTTAATTTACACTTTTTATCGAACGAACACATGGGATTTCATTTATGCAGTAGATTAGGGCAGGCCAGCCACCAGAGAAGAGAGTCCCATATATGGTGTGCTCCTCAGTTCCTCCCATTCCTTATCGGTGTATACGATTAAAGATCTCATTAGATGATATTTCACCACTGGTCCCCTCCGGCCGCGCCTGTGCAGGCCTCGCACTCCTCGGCGCCGCCCACATAGCGGCCCATGACGAACAGCCGCGGCGGCGCCTCGCGGCTAGCTCCCGCAACTCGCGGATGTACTCGCCGTGTAGCGAGACGTCGTGCTCGTCGACGGCCCGACGTCGGCCGCCTCGGTGCATGCCTCCACCAGCTCCCGCGCGCGCTCGCAGTCCTCGAAGGTGCGCCGCACGCCGCGGAGCGTCGTCGTGTAGAGCACGACGCCGCCGCCGGCCGCGCCCGGCGGCCGCCGCTCCGGGCAGCCCTCGAACGGGTCCCGGCGCTTCCACCCGGTGCTGGGTGCGCTGCCGCCCTTGCTCTCGCGGTCGCGCATCAGGAAGGGGTTGTCCTTGACGACGCGCCGCCCGGCGAGCTCCGGCGGCGGCGGCGGCGCAGAAGGATCCCCGGACGGCGTCAGCGTCGTCGGCGGCTGTGGCTGCTGCTTGTGCTCCTGCGGTTGAGCAGCAGCAGCAGCAGCTGGTTGCTTCTTCTTCTTCTTGGTCTTGTTCTTTTTCTTCTTCTTCTTCTTGGGAGGAAGAGCGGCAGTGGGCTTGGTGTTGGCGTCGAGGACAGGCTTCATGTCCTCGAGGGCCTTGCTGACCTCGGACCACGAGGCCGGGGCGAGCTCGTAGCCCTCCAGCTTCTCCAGGAGAGGGAGCGGCACCACGGTGGTGCCCGGCTTCTCTTCTTCTTCTTCGTCATCGTCTTCATCATCGTCGCTCGTTGTTGTTTCTTCTTCATCCTTCTCGTCATCGGCTTTGTTCTTGGCGATGAGCCAGGGCTCCTCGACGGCGCTGATGTCGAAGAGGGAGACGCTGGTGGGCGGCGGGCGGTAGACGTCGGCCACGGCCACGTCGGCGGCGCTGCTGGCCTCCTGCTGCTTGGAGCCCGCGCACCCCATGATCGATCGATGCTAGCTGCTTTGTTGTGGTTGTGGAGAAGAGAAAGGCCGGGTTTGTGGAGTGACGACATACAGGCCGGACATGAAGTTGTGGACAGGGAATTGAAGAGTTTTTGAGTGGCTGCCTTAGCTTGCTCTCTCATGATAAGATGACGTGGCTGCCTGGGCCTGCGTCAACGCCGTCCACCACCACCACCAGTGAACTACTCTGTGCCGCGGGAATTAGATTTTCAGTTTTGAACGATTTGTGCAAAAATCCAACATGTATGTGAACAAGTTGGTTTCGCAAGAGCACGCACTGCACGTACGCTACCGTGCTTGTGTCGCTACATGCTCGCTGTCACTGATACTGTGACCAAGTGTCTTGCCCTCCATGGTCCACGTACCCGGCACAAAATCCAAATCTGGCCGTATTGCCCGACTTTCATTCAGGCCACCAATTGTTATTTCTGGCTGCAACAGGTTTGACTCCCTCACCACTGCCTTTTTTTTCTTTTTCTAGCAATATGGCCGGATGGCACTTGCATTACCAGAATGGTAGCATTCTCAATATATAGACGTGGGGTTACAAATTATGCATACCAATATACCATAAACGTCTCCAAAAACCTTGGTAGCATAGCAAACATGCGGCCCTGGCTGCATTGGTGCTTCTTAGAAATAAATAAATAAACACAGATATCAAAGTAAATGGAAATGCAGATAACGTTAACATTCCACAACATCTGTGCTGAGGGGGATTTCTAATCTAATCTCATAAAAAAGCTTAGAAGCTTTTTCAGGTCCAAGCACACTGCTTACATAGGCAATACACTTTCTGGTGCTACCCAAAATGTGTTCCATATCTCAGGGGTGAGCTTGGAAGGTTTCGCAACAACCTATAAGGACCCAACACACTGGGACTCTAATTAACCTCTTGGAGCATATGCCGCTGGGCAAACAGAGACGCATATTCACAAACATGAACCGACACTTTATCACTAGCTTCATTGCCTACACAATTAACATCACAAATTCCAGCAGCTGCTTTAGAAAAAATATATTTTGCTTAAAAGAAACGAACAAAACATTTGGGACGGTGCATCACCTTTCGATGATTGAAATATCATGCGGCAAATGATTCACTCATAACAAATGCTTGAACAAGACTTCGGGCTGCATGCATCTGGTCTGGTGTGCCAGATATTAAAACAGCAGTGTCCATTGCATCAGCTATAGGTTCAGCAACTGTTATCTTAGCTTCCGAAAACTGCACAAAGATTAAATAGGTCAAGCACACTTACCACAGCTAGCAGCTTGGCATGCTACACAAAATACTAGTTGAATACATACCTCACGGATCCTATCCAAACAACCTCCATCTTCACCACAGAGAGCAGGAATGACTAATCTTGGAACTAAGACCTCTGCAGTCAAGTTTGGCATCACAGATGACTGACCAGGACTGCATAGACAATTTACTCAGGTTTAAACACAATGTTACCTACAGTTGCTGATCGAGAGAATATACTTTAAAAAAACTGCTGTGAGAGAAGAAACAAACCCAGAAAAAACACCAAATTCTCTATGCCCCGCTCCGGGGATATCAGACATTGGCATTGGATCACCGACATCACGCATGCCCTACAAAAATTGGACCGGAATTGCATCAGAACAAGCATAGGAAGAACATGGAAGTCTATAGAACTACGCATCATGTCATATCTATTGGTTTTGCTGCTCAAGTAATACTATTCGGTTGGCTTGGTACCTTCACTGTCCAAGGAGGGATCCCATCCAATGGCCGTCCCATAAAATCTTTATGAAACAGAGATTGAGCTTCATGGTTTCCCACATAAGGACCAAACTGAGAATCTAACAAACCAAAAGGTGGCGGCGGCATCTTAGGACCCATTGCAGGCGTTCTGTCTCGGAAAAGATGGTTACGAAGCCTAGCGGTTATCTGCATTAGAGCTTCTTGAATAACTTCACTGCCCCCGCTTATCTAAAAATAGCAATTTTCAGATAATTAACTAAAATAAATAAATAAAAGGTAAGATGCAAATGAACTAGAATTTCATCGGGACAAATGAACTAGATACATTCTTCCAGCAACTAAATCTTTGGATGCAATACAACAAAAGCAGACCTGAATAACTTCATCATGTTCTGGGACACCCCTTGGGATCTTGTCTTTGCTCAACACTACTATAAATGCTCCTGAAAGCTTCCTCATTTCAGCTATGATACTACCGCCTTTGCCAAGAAGGCAACCAACTTGGTTTGGTGAAACAATCAGCCTACAAATTGCAGGACCTTCCTTCTTATCAGAGGTAGGCAACATAAGTTTACGCTGCACATGCAAAATGGCATTTTGTGCAGGGGAAATTCCATCACCCGGATGCTACATAACAGAAGATAAATGGATACATCAATGATCAGTGACTAGTCTCTCCTTTTAAAACTTCGAATGACAGTGGTAGTGAAATACGAATAGTAGTCTATGGAAATTTTATAATTCTTTTATGCCATTAGAGTTGCAGAGAAAATGCAAACAGACACCAAAGGGATTGATATCTCATACTTCTCAAGAGTCAAATAAAGAACAAAAATAATATGTAAGCAAGAAATAACTGCCAAAAAAAGAAGCTATGCATAGAAATTTTTATGCCATCCATCCTTCTAATGTACTCCCTAGTAAGTAATTTTAGATTTGATGGGACTTTTATCCTAAGTTTAACAAGATTAATTGCAAGCTACTGACAAGCACATTTCTGGTTGTTGTCTGCATTCTTGCCCTTCCTAGTAATGCTATCCCACACAGTGATATCAAGAGGGAAATCTGTATATGGAGCATGCAAAAATATATTAGCATTGCACTAACACTAATTGGATCCAGAAAATTTACAACTCAAGAAACATGGAATGGAGTTCGACAGAATAAAGCGTATAGCTCAGTTGAATGCCATTTTGCCGAGTAAGCAGGTCACAAAATACATTAAATGGGGGCAAATGAAAATCCAATACAAATATTTGCAACAAGGGATAATGAAGGTAGTTACCGACTTACCGCAGGTCCAGATATGCTTATGATGCGATCATCTGTTTTCGGAACAGTCTCAAGAACTTTTATTTCACAGCCTGTGTCATTTTGGATAGTTCTAACAGTGTTTCCACCCTTGCCTATTATACTGCCAACCTTGTCTTTTGAACATAGTAACCTAAAGGAGAGAGGTTCTATAGGAACTGAGGCATGGCCATGTATCGGAGCTTCAGGTACAAAAGGAAAAGGAGCAATATTTGGTTGATGGTCAATGATATCAAAAGGCCCATTAGCTTGGGGTGGCCCTTGCATGGGGATATGGAAGTTGGATTGCATTCCTGAAGGAAAACCATCTGACTGGCCAAACAAAGAACGCGATGATGATCCAGAAGAATGAATACCAGCAACTATATCAGTTTCCTTGGGTGGATGAGCTAAGAGCAATTCAGCTACTGCATTCAGACCTTTCCTTACTGAGTCAACTTCTCCAGAGATCTGTTTGAATGATACAACAAACACCAAGAGGTAAAGGTAAGCTTTTGAAATAATAAACGATTGAATAATCTTACAACATGATCAAAAAAAATTTGCAGGAGACAACTATAGGGAACATGGTAATGGAATCCAATCCTGAAAAATATACCTGGCAAAGTCTGTCATTGGATAGTGCACACGATGGGAGCTTGTCCTTTGAAACACGGATGTCACAGCCATTATCAGCTGACATTTGCTTAATCACACTACCACCCTTCCCCACAAGCCAACCTGCTTGGCTGTATAGCACCAATAATCGCAAAGAAACAGGAGTGCTCGGACCTGATGCATCCCCGGTTTCAATATCATCTTCAGCTGCAAAAATCCTATCGAAGACGAACAAAATGGCCTTCAGTGCTGATGGTACTACCCTCTCCGGATCTGACTTTGTATCTTTCGCAACAGATGGGTCATCCTTTTCTTCCTTACTGCTGTCTTTCTCTGAAGCATCCTTTTCTTCCGTATTGCTGTCTTTCTTTGAATCATCAGCCTTTTCTTCTTCGTTACTGCAGTCTTTCTCTGAATCATCTTTGTCTTCCTTACTATTTTGATTCTCTGAATCATCATTCTCCTCATTCCTCTTGTCTTTCTGTGAATCATCCTTGTCATCATTAGTGTGGTCTCCATCTGAATCTTTTTCCTGCTTACTATGGTTTTTCTCCTTACTGTTGACTTTATCCTTCTCATGGTCACCGCCCCCGGTAGAAACAGCAATGACTCCACCATTCTTTCCGCCTTGCTCACTGCTAGCCTGTACATCTTTCTCAACGGCAGATATGAAAATAACTCTCTCGTCGCAACCAAGGACTGTCTTATCAACCCTTATTCTCACTCCGGTTTCTTGCCGTATCTTTGCAATAATGCTGCCTTCTTTACCAATTACATTCCCAGATTTTGAAGCAGGGCAAAGAATGCGGAAAATGGGAACGCCAGGCTCTATTTTGAACTGGGAATTGTGTGAAGAAGAATGCTTCGTCTTCTGCCACTTGCCCCGGCCATTGTGGTCTGAAGAATTTTTCTGAAAGGGCCTCTTGGCAGGAGTCTTGCGTGAAGACATGCTTTCTCCTGGTCAATAAGCAAGCAGAGGGAAGCAAGCATAATGTGAGTCGAGGTGCCACAGCAGAAAACTCAATGAAAAAAAAAGTACTGCCCCTAACGCCTGTGACCGCCGGCCTCCCCTGCAGCCCCTGCCGGCGGCTCTCACGCGGCCTCACCTCGCCACCCTCGATCCCCCGCCGCCGCCGCCAGATGCTCTACTAAGCCCGCCGGCAATGGAGCCCTCCCCCGACAACCCGGAACCCGAAACCCTAACCAAGCCCCCGCCATGCCTCGATCCGAGAAAGAGGGATGATGAGCAGGAGCAGGAGGACTCACCTTGTCGCCGGCCGTCTACCACCACCCGCCAGAGCTGGACAGCACGAATCGGAGGAGGAGAGGAAGAGCGCGGTTGAGGCGCGTCGGTGCTGTGGACGAGTGAAGGCGCGGAGCGGAGAGAGGAATAGGATGGCAAGCGTGACGCGTTGGGATGGATCTCCACACGAAGTCAGACCAGCGAAAGCGGCGGCGGATGGGCTGCTCTCAGTGATGGATGGATGGTGGTGCAAGGTTCCAAGACCGGCGAGCCGACCGGTGGCGCCGACGCCTCGCCGCCGCCCTGTCTCTAGGTTGAGATTCCCGTGCGGGGAAGGAGGATGGGTAGTTTAGACATTTCCTTTCCTTTTTGGTTTTCCTTTGTGTTTGCACAAAGAGAACCGCCTCCCAACTTTTTTTTTCTTACAGTTTTGCCACCGAGAGTATGCCTATTTGAGTGGCAATACTCACAATTCTTCAAGCTGAAAATTAAAAATCTACTAGTTTTAGTTTAGTTTAATATTAGAGCCCTCTTGTTTCGAAAAGGCAGTGCACGTGTCAATACATATGAAGTTATAAGCCTACTCAATTTGGTGCCAAAATTTTCGCATGCCAAATTTTGGCCACCATTCAGTTTCTACCAAAAACTACCTTCATCTCACATCTGTTCTACTAAATATTGGCAACTATTTTGCCCACCTTTTAGCTTGCCAAAACTTGGGCATGCCAAAAATTTGTAAGCAAACCAATCAGGTCCTATATTTTGCCAAAAAGAACAAAATGAGAGGGCGGGACAAAGAAAGTAGGAGACCTTTAGCCTCTAGTCGCCTCGTCAAATTCAAAAGCTATTGCGAAAAGAAATGAATTCGATGCACCCACGTGACAATGAAAATTACACTTCAACTTCTTTTAATAAATACACAACAACATTTAACATTCAAACAAAAATTGAAAAAAAAGAGATATTATTGGCTCCCACAGCAAAGGAAAAAAAATGAGTTTCTATATTTACTTCCGGTGATACTAAAGACTATAATAAATTAGACCAAGATAAAATGAGTGAAAAAATAGGGAATAGGGATGAGAAACACTAGAGCATGTTGCATGTGACTAATGTGGATGGCGAGGGCAAACATGTGTTCAAAAAACAAGCTCTATCATCACGACCAGACACCATAAGCACTTTGACCATAAACTAAATCACTTTTCTAGTGTTGCTTGGGTTCTTAGTAATAGAACATTACCTGCTAAACTTAGGGTGCATATCTATTGTTTGATAAGCTTGTGAATATTATTCAGTATAATAAAAATGATTATCCTAAATTCCTAATACAAATCTATACGAGCCTCTCCTCCTGATTTTTACAAGAAAATAACGATATCCAAAGTTGCCCATTTGATTTCAGTTGATGTATATGTTTTTTTTTGGGTGATCGGTTGTCTAAACAAAAATATTTTGAAGCGTAATTTTTGCAGAATGATATGAATAAAGTGGTTTCATTATGTATACTTTTCTTACACTAATATTTTTAATGATAT
>OAMR01000609.1:354022-372141 GCA_900205405.1 Echinochloa crus-galli | reverse complement strand
ACACCAGAAAACCTTGCTATCGCTACTATGAACATCAAGGTTTTCTGGTGTTCCTTGAAGCACTGTCTGGTCCCCTACCAGCTGGAAAGCTTGATGGAGATTGCGAGTAGCCGAGGCTCGCAAGGCTGCGTTGATCCGTCGTTCCTTGCGCTTCGCGTTCCTTGATCGCCTTGTAGCCTTCGCTTGCTCGGTTTCTCCTGGTTGCGAGTTCTCTTCATCTGAAATATCGGCCACAAGCTCACGAAGTCTCAAAGTCTGCCACCTCAAACTTGATGTACTCTGTTCTAAAATTGGACGCGGTACTGAAGGTGACTGGTAAGGTAACCTGTCCCAAGGGGATTGCAGCTTTGCCTGGAATGATGCCATAGAACGGAGATTCCATGGGCTTTAAATATTTTGTGATATCAAGTCCCATCTTAGTAAAAGTCTTGGCGAAGATAATATTGAGTCCACTGCCACCGTCGATGAGTACTTTGGTCAATCTGGCTTGCGCCACGACTAGATTCAAAACTAGTGGGTATCTACCTGGATTGGCAAAATTGGTCCATTGGTCCGCCATGGAGAAGGTGATGGGGACCTCAGACCACTTGAGATATGTGGGGGTAGCTGGCTCGATTGCCATGATATTGGAAAAGATTGAAAATAATGCCGTAACTTTCTGGAAGTTATAAATACTGCATATAAGAGTTTCTGAACTTGAGGATAACGAATTTTAGACGCAGAGAGTACCTCACTGATGAAATATACCGGACGTTGGACTGGAAATACATAACCTTCCTTCTTGCGTTCCACCACAATAACAGTACTAACCACGTGTGTAGTAGCCGCAATATATAACAATAATCGTTCACCTTTGGTTGGAGCAACGAGGATCGGTGGAGAGGTTAGGTAGCTCTTGAGTTGTTGGAAAGCTTGATCAGCCTCCTCTGTCCAAGTAAACTTGTCCTGCTTCTTGAGAAGTTTGAAGAAAGGGAGGCCCTTTTCTCCAAGTCTTGAGATGAATCTATTCAATGCCGCGAGGCATCCTGTGAGTCTCTGGACTTCCTTGATATTCTTCGGGACTTCCATCTGAAGAACAGATGTGATCTTGTCAGGATTAGCTTCGATGCCCCTGTGACTGACTATGAACCCGAGTAGTTTGCCAGCAGGTACACCAAAAACACACTTAGTCGGGTTAAGCTTCCATCGAAATTTCCTGAGGTTGTCGAATGTCTCCTGCAAGTCAGCAATGAACTTGTCTGGATCTCTTGTCTTGACCACCACATCATCAACGTAAGCCTCCACATTGACACCAATCTGAGAAGAGAGACATTTGTTTATGGCACGCTGATATGTAGCTCCCGCGTTCTTCAAACCGAACGACATGGTAGTGTAGCAAAAAGCACCAAAAGGAGTGATGAACGATGTTTTGATCTGGTCCTCCTTGGCTAGGGCTATCTGATGATACCCTGAATAGCAATCAAGGAAGGATAGCAATGCACACCCTGCAGTAGAATCCACGACTTCATCAATTCGTGGGAGGCCCATAGGGTCTGGAGGGCAATGTTTGTTGAGATCTGTATAATCAACACACATACGCCACTCATTGTTGTTTTTCTTTCGAACCAGGACTGGATTGGCTAACCACTCGGGATGAAAGACTTCTTTGATAAAGCCAGCCGCGAGTAGTTTTGCTATCTCCGCCTTGATGGCGTTGCGCCGTTCCTGGTCGAAGCGTCGTAACCGTTGACGTTTGGGTTTCGCGTCTTTCTTGACATTGAGATTGTGCTCGGCAAGCTCCCTAGGAACACCAGGCATATCAGATGGTTTCCAAGCAAATATATCTTTAATAGCACGAAGGAACTTGACGAACGCGTCTTCCTATTTACAATCTAAGCTGGCCCCTACAAGGGCCGTTTGTGATGAATCGCCCGTCTGAAGATCAACAGTCTTGATCTGCACTTCTTCGGAGGGCTTGAAACTCATGTTGGTGGACTTCTTGGCTGGGACTTCAGAACCTTCTTCCTTCGACTTGTTGGCGAGGGCGAGGACCTCCATCATCTGGGTGGGTACTTGTGAGGCTGCGGCAAATTCAACGGCTTCTGCGTCACAGTCATGTGAAATCTTGAGGTATCCTTTGACGGAAAGTACTCCTTTGGGAGCTGGCATCTTTAGGACGAGGTACACGTAGTGCGGGATCGCCATGAACTTGGCGAGGGCTGGACGCCCAAGGATCGCATGGTACGAAGTCTCAAAGTCTGCCACCTCAAACTTGATGTACTCTGTTCTGAAATTGGACGCGGTACCGAAGGTGACTGGTAAGGTAACCTGTCCCAAGGGGATTGCAGCTTTGCCTGGAACGATGCCATAGAACGGAGATTCCATGGGCTTTAGATATTTTGTGATATCAAGTCCCATCTTAGTAAAAGTCTTGGCGAAGATAATATTGAGCCCACTGCCACCGTCGATGAGTACTTTGGTCAATCTGGCTTGCGCCACGACTGGATTCAAAACTAGTGGGTATCTGCCTGGATTGGCAAAATTGGTCCATTGGTCCGCCCTGGAGAAGGTGATGGGGACCTCAGACCACTTGAGATATGTGGGGGTAGCTGGCTCGATTGCCATGATCTCTCTGAGGGATAGCTTCTTGGCTCGCTTGGATTGGGTGAGGGTATCTCCACTGAAAAGCACAGCAACGACGTTGTCAACTTGAGGGAAGCCGTTGTCGGTACCATCACCGTCGCTATCTTTCTTTTTATTCTTTGGAGTTCTTTTCTCAGGCAGCTCCCGCTTGTCAAACTCCTTCTTGATATGGATGCATTGAGCCATCGTATGTTTGCCGTGCGGGTGATATGGGCATGGTATGTTCATGACTTTATCCAGGTCTGGAGTGGATTTCTTTCGCGTGGAGCGCTCTACTGCCGCGACTGTGTTGTCTGGCTTGCGCTTATTGCGGTTGAAATCACGCCTGTTGTTGTTGTTGTTGCGGCGGTCGGGACTGCGCTTGTCTTGGTTGTTGCCACCATTGGAGTTGTTGTTGTCCTTGCGCCTGTCAAAGCGTTCGCGTTCACGATCGTCTTGGTCTGCCCAATCAGCTGCCATGCGTCTGAGTTCTGCAATGGTTTCTGGACGGCGTCTTCCAAACTCTCGATGAAGCTCACGTGCCCACAGACCATCATGAAAGCAGTCGATGATCTCCCTGTCTGACACGTCTATGATTGTGGCCCTCTTTTCAAAGAATCTCTTGATGTATTTACGCAAAGTTTCGCCTTTTTCTTGCTTGCAAGCTGATAGCTCGAAGCGGGTTCCGGGCCGGGCCCAGGTTCCCTGAAAATTGGCGGTAAACTTGCGTGTGAGTTGTTCCCAGGTGTCAATGGAGCCGGGGCGGAGGCCTTCAAGCCATGTTAGTGGCGCTGTATCCATCATGATTGGAAAATATATGACTTTGACGTCATTGCTGCCACCTGCCATCGTGATTGCTGTCGAGTAGACGCGCAACCATTGCTCCGGATCTTGTTTCCTGTTTAGGGCGTTGTTGAGATGCTCCTTGCTTGTGAACTTCGGGTGAAAACTCAATTCCGGCTTGCCGGTGGGGCATTGGCGGCGTCTGTGACGTCGTTTCCTTGTTGAAGGCACCCCCTTTAGATCCATTTCGTACCGTTTTCGCCTTCCCTGTTTGGCGTTGCTAGGCATCGTCGTGGTGTTGGCAACTTGACGGAGTGAATGCGTAGAGGTTGCTGCTTTGTGGTCGTGGTCAAGTATGAATTAGTCCGTCATCAAGTTTCTAAGTAGACGAATATGGTGATGGTTTGGTGCAAGTTAGAAGCAAGGGAGGAGAAGATTGAGGCTTAGTCTTCTAGTTTTTTTCCTTTTCTTATAGCTTTCATCTTGTGTTTGTGAGCTCCTCGTTGTTGAGGATTAGAGTCTAAGAACTCTCTGTAACCTTTGGCTATATATGTCCATTTGAGGATATAGAGGCCGGATTTGTGACAACAATGCCAGTCAGGAGGCTGTGCAGATGCAGACGCTATCACCTCCTGAGTTCTTGACTTTGTGGAACAAGATTCAGCAGCTGGAGGTATGGTTGAGGGACTCTGGCTCTCAACCGCAGTGCTCATCGCTATCAAGAGGGGCAACCGAAGAAGAGCAGAATATGATTCGGTCTGAGAGATTCACACTGGGGGATATTATCAGTGATATTAAAGCTGCAATTTCCAACGCAGAAAGTAGAACACAAAAGGCTGAAACCAGGTGTGCACACCTCACTCAAACTAATGTTCAGCTTAACGGGGAGCTGAACTCTCTTAAAAGTCAGGGGTCAGATAGGGCTGGCTTATTGGAGACGAAACTTAAAGAATCAGACACTCAATTGGAGCATGCAAGAGCATCCATCTCCCGATCCCGGCAGACACGTGGCCAGCACGTGCTCACTCACGCGCAGGCGGAGACGGCTCCAATCCCAACTGCAAGCGGCTGGAGCCGAGCCGATGAGGAGGAGGCGGCGGCGGTTCACGTGAGTGAAGAAGGTGCTTGCTGGATCCTCTGCGGCGTGCAGTGCCCTAGTGTTGCCGCCCCTAGGCTGTTGCTGCTGCTGGAAACAAACCAAAGGCCAGCCCCCCCCGTCCTCGCTGGACGCTCGTCTGTGTGGAGTCCGCAACTAGGCCACCACCGGAGCGTGCGACTCCGATGATGAGTGGCGAAGGTCACTCTTTCTATCGAAGGAATGAAAGGCAGTGCAAACAGGAAGCGGCACCGCACCGCAAGGCAGAGGAGGCCCCGAGCCGACGGTGTGGCGGCTGGGCTCGGATCCCCCGCTCCCTCCACCGGCCCTGAATAGAAAAGGCTCCTCTTCCTCCTCCTTCCTTCCTTTCCATCCATTTCTCTCTCTCCCTCTCGCTCGCAGAAGAGCACGCCCCGAAATCCCCTCGCACACCAGAGAAATTCTCCAGCCACCGCCACCACCGCCGCGCCCAGCCCCTTCCTCCCTACCCCCCAGCTAAACTTAGCGCCGCGCCCTCCACTCGCTGCTTCCTCCGCTCGCCGGAGCTCGCTCGGCTTCACGCGGGAAGAGATCCGGGCCCCGCGGCTCGGATTCGGCCGTCCTGCTCGCGCTGGATTCCGCGGCCTCGGCCTCGATTCGGCCGCAGGGCCCCCAATCTGGTGAGCATCTCTCGCTTCTGTTTCTTCCCTTTAATTTAATTTAATTTAACCGCCGCAACTCTCCGCTGCCTGCCTGTTGAATGCGATTGTGATTGCTGCTGCACTGTTGGCTTCGGTAGACGACCCGGGTTGGGGGTTGATTAGCCTGGATTCGACGACTTCTTCTCTTCTCATGGGTATGGGTGCCATCCAAATCACTAGCGATAGCATAGGTCTATCTCCCTGTGTGCCTGCCATCAAATACACTGTTCACACCAGGTTCATAGCCGACTAGTTTAAAGTAGTCGGATCAAACATTCCTTATCGAGTAGTTTAATCCTTGGATGAGTGGTCCTAGAGATCCTGGTCCCACAGCGCCCTTCTCTGACGGCCTTTGGGGGCGGTGGCGGCATGCTTGCCTGCAGATGCAGACGCTATCACCTCCTGAGTTCTTGACTTTGTGGAACAAGATTCAGCAGCTGGAGGTATGGTTGAGGGACTCTGGCTCTCAACCGCAGTGCTCATCGCTATCAAGAGGGGCAACCGAAGAAGAGCAGAATATGATTCGGTCTGAGAGATTCACACTGGGGGATATTATCAGTGATATTAAAGCTGCAATTTCCAACGCAGAAAGTAGAACACAAAAGGCTGAAACCAGGTGTGCACACCTCACTCAAACTAATGTTCAGCTTAACGGGGAGCTGAACTCTCTTAAAAGTCAGGGGTCAGATAGGGCTGGCTTATTGGAGACGAAACTTAAAGAATCAGACACTCAATTGGAGCATGCAAGAGCATCCATCTCCCGATCCCGGCAGACACGTGGCCAGCACGTGCTCACTCACGCGCAGGCGGAGACGGCTCCAATCCCAACTGCAAGCGGCTGGAGCCGAGCCGATGAGGAGGAGGCGGCGGCGGTTCACGTGAGTGAAGAAGGTGCTTGCTGGATCCTCTGCGGCGTGCAGTGCCCTAGTGTTGCCGCCCCTAGGCTGTTGCTGCTGCTGGAAACAAACCAAAGGCCAGCCCCCCCCGTCCTCGCTGGACGCTCGTCTGTGTGGAGTCCGCAACTAGGCCACCACCGGAGCGTGCGACTCCGATGATGAGTGGCGAAGGTCACTCTTTCTATCGAAGGAATGAAAGGCAGTGCAAACAGGAAGCGGCACCGCACCGCAAGGCAGAGGAGGCCCCGAGCCGACGGTGTGGCGGCTGGGCTCGGATCCCCCGCTCCCTCCACCGGCCCTGAATAGAAAAGGCTCCTCTTCCTCCTCCTTCCTTCCTTTCCATCCATTTCTCTCTCTCCCTCTCGCTCGCAGAAGAGCACGCCCCGAAATCCCCTCGCACACCAGAGAAATTCTCCAGCCACCGCCACCACCGCCGCGCCCAGCCCCTTCCTCCCTCACCCCCAGCTAAACTTAGCGCCGCGCCCTCCACGCGCGGAGGCTCGCCGGAGCTCGGCTTCACGCGGGAAGAGATCCGGGCCCCGCGGCTCGGATTCGGCCGTCCTGCTCGCGCTGGATTCCGCGGCCTCGGCCTCGATTCGGCCGCAGGGCCCCCAATCTGGTGAGCATCTCTCGCTTCTGTTTCTTCCCTTTAATTTAATTTAATTTAACCGCCGCAACTCTCCACTGCCTGCCTGTTGAATGCGATTGTGATTGCTGCTGCACTGTTGGCTTCGGTAGACGACCCGGGTTGGGGGTTGATTAGCCTGGATTCGACGACTTCTTCTCTTCTCATGGGTATGGGTGCCATCCAAATCACTAGCGATAGCATAGGTCTATCTCCCTGTGTGCCTGCCATCAAATACACTGTTCACACCAGGTTGAGTAGGCCAGATTTGGATTAGAATTCCCTGGGTCATGCACCCTTAATGTTTTCCTTTTAATACGCCTTCAACGCATCCTCAGATCAAGTGTCAGGCTACTTAAACTGGTACAGCTGGCACACGTCTCTGACTTGGTTATTACATACTACGGAGTATTTCCATTTCATCGCCTTGCCTATGCTCTGGGCCCAAAATTGAAATTTTACATGCTATGCTATTCTCCATGGAATTTGCACCGGACACTGGGACTGGTTGCATCCCTAGAAGCGTCTGTTTTTGCTTACCACTTTGTTTAGATGGCGACCGCAATCTTTCTTGTTTTACCTTTTCCATAGATATGATGGGATTTTTTTTTTCTATATTTGCATGAAACTCTATCTGCTGTGCTATTTGTCCTGATCCTGTCCATTTTGAGTAGGTATTATGGTCATGAAGATGGAGATTGAAGACGACGGCTCCGTCGGAGGAGCTGGTGGGACATGGACAGAGGAGGACCGAGCTCTCGGCGCTGCGGTCCTCGGAACAGATGCCTTTGCATATTTAACAAAAGGTGGTGGTGCCATATCTGAGGGTCTAGTTGCCACATCTTTGCCAGATGACTTGCAAAACAAACTCCAGGAGCTCGTTGAGTCGGAGGGTCCTGCTACTGGTTGGAATTATGCCATCTTCTGGCAGCTCTCACGCACAAAGTCTGGCGATCTCGTCCTTGGATGGGGAGACGGTTCCTGCCGTGAGCCCCGAGATGGAGAGATGGGAGCTGCTGCTCCTGCAGGCGCTGATGATACCAAGCAGCGGATGCGCAAGCGTGTGCTGCAGCGCTTGCACATGGCATTCGGGGTCGCGGATGAGGAGGATTATGCCCCTGGTATCGATCAGGTGACAGATACTGAGATGTTCTTCCTAGCATCTATGTACTTTGCATTTCCGCGTCGCTTTTATGAGAAATAAGAACAACTTGTTAAGGAAGGGGCAAAAGTACCAAGACAAACATAGGGATTAATGGATTATTGCTGATTTCCTCTAGATTCCTAGTGATGGTGGCAGCCGGCGCACGAGGGGCCACGTCCGCGCTACATCATCGGCCGGGCCCACCGACGCAACGTTCCTCTCCGCACCGGCGGCGAAGAAGCCGGCGCGGCCAACAGAAAAGGCAAGGCAACAACTCCCCGCCCTTCCACTCATCTCTCGCCCTCGCATCAAATCCTCCGCCGCCGCCCCCGCCCCTGCTCCCCGGGATCGCGACGCACCGCCGGCTCCCCAACCCGAGGCAAGGTAATCCAATCCAACCATCAGCCCAGCTCCTCCCAAACCTCCAGCTATTCGCCGGTTCGTTGCCTGATGATTGATTATTCGATTGCCGGCCCGGGGAAGGGAATAGCGAGCGGCATGCATACGATTAGGCATGCGTCCGGTGGGTCTCATGCTTTCGCTTTGCCTCCACCCGCCGTTCATCGCCACCCTTAAACTGAAGGGTCCCTGCAACGTTCCTAGGCTCTTCATGCAGACATATTTTTTTTAAATAAGATATTGATATCAACTATTCTTCCTCATCTCGCATAGACTACTTATTTATTTGTTCATATTCCCACCACCAGGATACAGAAAGCCAGAGAAAAGAAATACAAGACCATGTATGCCAGTTACCAAGACCATGTTGTATGCCATGATGATGATTATTTTTTGTTCGAGTGATGTCTCCTATGGAGAGCCATCCAGTCAAGAAAGTGTTCCAAGCGTTCGAGGAGGCAGAAGTCCGCGTAGGGGAGTCAAAGGTGACTGGCAACAACAACGGGACAGTGGTGCATTCCTTCATCATCAAGTGCCCTGGCGCTGAGCAGCAGACGAGGGAGAAAGTGATCGCCGCAATGTCTCGCGCGATGAACAATTGAGCAGAGCGTAGGATCAGATTGGCGCGCGGAAGCGGGTGTGGCCAGCTCACTGTGTTGGTTGCAATAAAGCAGCACCAGTCTTTGGCATGCCCCGTTGTCGATAGGAGGAGGGAGAGTTGTAGGTGGAGAAAGGGAAGCTCAGATTCTGACTTTAGGGAAGCAAGAAGACAAATGCTCTGCCGCTGTATGGTAGTTTTTTCTTGTGGCGGGTCCAGCTAGTTTTTTCTTTTTTTTGATGTTTTTATTGGGATGGGGAATGGATGGATACCGTGTTCCTAGTGTAAGTTTGATGATGCAGCAGAACAATAAACAGCAGTACATGTTCCTTTTTTTTTTCCTTTTTGTCATGTATGAGTTGGAAATTTTACTTGCATTTTTGTTAGTCATATATATCGGTTTCAGTTTATGTTGCGTACTAGTTTGACGGAGGACAGAAGAATGTAAATAAGCGTGTGAGATCAGTGTTATATTATTACCAGCGAAAAAACGAAAGAGAATCGCACTGAACGAGGGGCAGATTCAGTAGCGACTTGGTAATTGTTAAGCGGGAGCGCACAGTGCAGGTGACCTGCGAGCATTACAGAGTCGATGCCGCGTGTCATCGGAGCAAACGGCGGCTATAGTGCAATAGCTGGTGTCAGAGCTCAGTCACTCGCAAATTGTAGAACCTCCCTCCCTTAAGGCTCCAATGCGATCTTTTATGAGAAATAAGAACAACTTGTTAAGGAAGGGGCAAAAGTACCAAGACAAACATAGGGATTAATGGATTATTGCTGATTTCCTCTAGATTCCTAGTGATGGTGGCAGCCGGCGCACGAGGGGCCACGTCCGCGCTACATCATCGGCCGGGCCCACCGACGCAACGTTCCTCTCCGCACCGGCGGCGAAGAAGCCGGCGCGGCCAACAGAAAAGGCAAGGCAACAACTCCCCGCCCTTCCACTCATCTCTCGCCCTCGCATCAAATCCTCCGCCGCCGCCCCCGCCCCTGCTCCCCGGGATCGCGACGCACCGCCGGCTCCCCAACCCGAGGCAAGGTAATCCAATCCAACCATCAGCCCAGCTCCTCCCAAACCTCCAGCTATTCGCCGGTTCGTTGCCTGATGATTGATTATTCGATTGCCGGCCCGGGGAAGGGAATAGCGAGCGGCATGCATACGATTAGGCATGCGTCCGGTGGGTCTCATGCTTTCGCTTTGCCTCCACCCGCCGTTCATCGCCACCCTTAAACTGAAGGGTCCCTGCAACGTTCCTAGGCTCTTCATGCAGACATATTTTTTTTAAATAAGATATTGATATCAGCTATTCTTCCTCATCTCGCATAGACTACTTATTTATTTGTTCATATTCCCACCACCAGGATACACAAAGCCAGAGAAAAGAAATACAAGACCATGTATGCCAGTTACCAAGACCATGTTGTATGCCATGATGATGATTATTTTCAAGAGAACATCATCCTGTTACCAGGAGGCCAACAGGAGGTTGCACTGCCAAGCGAGATTCTGTCTAGGGTAGACCTCGACATCGCGTTCGGCTTCGAGAAGCTCCTGAACCTGGAGATGCTGGTCATGGAGGTCGCTCGCCGTGCCGCTGATATCGAGCCTCTCATGCAGCAGGATCCCCAGTCCATTTCTGCCGAATCGGTCGACAAGACTTTCGAGTTCGATGTCCTCTATGCTATTGTAGACTCGGAAGCCAATGAGCTGGAGAAGCTAGTTGATTCTATCCGAATGGATATTGCCGATGCCGAAGCCAAGGTTTCAGAGGAAGAACCAGGGAGCTGGCTGACGAACAAGCTGCATACCGCAACAGATTCCTTGAAGCAGATGCAGGACCTCATTTCTACTATTAGAAGGGAGTCTGCAACCTTTGAGATACAACCTTCATACAATAAAGAGGGTATCTATCCGTTTTATATCCTACTTATCTGATGGTGAGTGTCGATTGAATGCATTTCCTAACCACTGCAATTTTGCAGGAACTGGTGAGGTCGTGGGATATGAAAATGGCCACCTGTCACCTCACACTACTTTGCAGGCTGATGATCAGAGAAATTTTCTGCAGATGTTACAACAGTCGATAGCAAGTGAATTAGATCTTCAGAAGAAAGCATTTGATTCACAGTCTGCAGCGGAAGACCTCAAACTGAAGCTGCATTATGCAGAACAAGAATTGTATTTCTTGGAGGAATCCACCGAAGCTCTTTATGAAAGAATGTTCGCAGCAGAAAATGCTTACCAATTGTTCCTTGGAACTTCAAAGGAACTCGTCGGTACGAAATATTTGAAAGCTGAAACCAGGGCTGAGAATGCTGAATCAAAATGCTCATTGTTGACTGACACTAATTTAGAGCTTAGCGAGGAGCTATCGTTTCTGAGAGGTCGAGTAGAAAGTCTAGAAAACTCATTGCATCAAGCCAACCAACTGAAGATGTTCACTGCAAAAGACATTGGTGGTAAAACTAAAACTATCACTGACTTGGTTGCAAAACTCGCCTTGGAAAGAGAACGCCTCCATATGCAGGTAATTATGTTCTTGTCAAGGAAGGTTCATTATATCACTTTTTTCTGCTCTGTATCAGTGTGTTATTAGGACATTATACAAAGCAGCTGTAATCTATAGGTTATCAAAACATTTCGATTGGTGCTTTGATATCTATGACTTAGTGTCCTGAATGAGTTGCACACTAGTACACTACTCAGAGCACAGACGCAGAAATGATAGAAGTTGAATGACTGCTTTGATGTTCCCTATGCATCTAATATGAAAACCTTATATATCATGTTTGGGCAGACTGATCCAAACTTTTTGCAATAAAATCATTGTGGTACATTTAATGCAGAATAAAAATGTTATGGTTGGAGATGAGATTACAATTACTTTAGTCATATGATTTCGAATAAGTTGAGGGAACACATGCCCTTTATCATGTTGTGTAATTGCATTGTCTCCTTATCGGCATCATTTCCTTCTTCGTGTTTTTTTTTTGAAATAGCAATAACTTTAGCTGCTAATCTTTTAATTGAATTATCCAAAACAATCACTTGCCAATCTTATGAATTAAGTTATGGTTGATATAGCCATGTAATCATATTCTGTTTTTCTGATGGAGTTCTGCTGCCTTGCTCTGGAATTCCCTCCTGCTTTTCTATTGCTCCTGTAGCACTCTATAGTTTTTGTTTTTGCATTATGTATGTAAATATCTTTGGCAGTTATTGAACCGCTCCCTGATGTTTGTGCTGTACAGATTGTTACACTGACGAAAAAGAACAGGATGTTGGCTCAAAAATGCAAGGAAATTGATAATGGAGCTACATCTTTGGGCAAAGAAGTTAGTGCAACTGAAGGTGAACTCAGGCCCGTCAAAGTAATGGAGGAAGCATCTCTAAATTCTTCAAAAGAACCCAAGGTCAGTTCTACTGTTTAGTATAATGTTTCTGTTGTGGAAAATGTGGAAGCTGTGAGCTTCTTGGGTATTCTCACTGCATCGGTAAATGAACACTCGTGGCATGCTAATTCAAACTTTTGACAGATAAGATTAATCTATCTCCTTGTTGGTCTATCACTTAACCTCTAACTGCCTTCTTTATTTATGTGGGAAATTAAAGGCGGCACCAACTGGTAGCACTCTGCGAGAAAAGGTGGAAGCTGATGAGGTGACTCCACTGGAGGATGAATCTGGTGGCAGGAGCACCCTTGAGACAGTGCGGTCTATTGAGCCAATGCAGCTAAATTGGAAATACATTTCCGCGGCAGTGCTGGTTTTTCTTGCTGCCTTTCTTGTGTACCAGCTGTACCAATGTGATAACGGAGTTCAACAATTGCTGAGGAGAATTTTGGGCTAGTAGTATTGGGTAGAACAAAATAGGAGCTGCAGAGGCAGTTTTGGTAGTGGCTGGCTAGCTGTAACCGTTGCAGTTGCAACTTGCAAGTGTCAAAGCTTAATTTTACATGATTGTATAGAGTTACTCTCCTTATTTTTTTTTTCGAGAACACGCATGAGAGCTGCGTATCTTTGTATTAAGAAAAAAAAATTTTTAGAAAGTTTACAACGCGGGCCGTGAAGGCCACGCTAGCAGCACGAGTTACATAAGATGGACTACACGGCTAAATAGACAACCAAGTTTTGGGGAGACTAAAACTCTAAGTGGTGATCACTCGTTGTCTCATCCCCACCGTCGCTGGAGCCGGCCACCCTATCGCCGCCATGCAACTTGCTCCTGCCAACGTCCAAAGGTGCAGCTCGTCCATGAAGGCCGTCTTATCTTCATCAGTCTGCAGCCTATACACACTGGTCAGGCACCAGTGCTGCGGCTGTTGCGCCACCTCGCTCATGGTCGACACAGAGAAGTTTCCCACGTTCACGATAGAGCAGGACATCTCGGTCCTCGGCAGGCTATGAACGCCCCCCCACATGTTCCAGCAGCAGGGTAGCGCAACATGCGGCCCAAGCATTTCACTCGCGTTTAAGCCCCCGGCGCTCCACGCAAGAACGTTATAGGTCTGTATATCCATGAAGGCTAAGAGTTACTCTCCTTACATAGCAGCAGTTTTTATGTGGGGTAAGCACCATTGCAGATGTGTACATGGTTTTCCTGCTATGTATCAGTCATCATTGTGTTATTAGGACATTGTACAAAGCAGCTGTAATCTATATGGTTATCAAAACATTTCTATCTGTGCTATGATATCTATGACTTGGTCTTCTGAATGTGTTGCACACTACTCTCTCGCTGTTGTGGAAACAAAAACATAGAAAGGATAGAAGTCGAATGTCTTCTTTGATGCTCCTATGTGTAATATGAAATCCTTATGTTTCATGTTTGGGCAGATTGATCCAAACTTTTCACAGTAAATAACAATTAATTTTCATTGTGGTTCATGTAATGCAGAATAAAAATGTCATGATTGAAGCCGAGATGGCAATTACTTTAGTCCGATGAGTTCAAATAAATTGAGGGACCACATCTCCCTTATGAAAGGGGGCGGGTCCGGCAGATTACCAGGCAGGCCACGTCAGTAATTTTTATTCACACCGTGCGATCCAAATTTAACGGCAGCTGCCATTCGTGGAGAGCTCTTGTGCAGTGTTTGTTCAGCAATAAAAAAATATATGGTTCCTGAGCCTTCTCGTCTTCTCCTCCAACACCTCTCCACTTCCTCCTCACCTCTCTGTCTCCTTCCTCACGAAGCATCCAGCAATGGCAGTGGAAGAAAAAAAATTCGCCCCTCCTCCGCTTGGACCTTATACACGCTCACCTCCCTCGGCCGTGCTCAGATTTCAGCCCTGGTTTTCTCCACTCTCAGCTCGTTATTTCACGTCTCCTGTGATGTTTTCTCCCATCTGAATGGATCGATCTTGGCACCTGATTCAATTTGTAGGGTCCTCCACTCAGTGGTGGTTAGGGTTATGGATTTGGGGTTGTTTTCTGGTTTAGGGACTTTCTCTTCCTTGTCAATCTTCTCACTCTCAATGCGGTTCCCCTTGTTCTTCTCCCATTCTCGTCTGGTGATAAGATTTGGGCTTTTCCTCTTCTCTTTTTTCATATTCTTGTTGTGCTGCAAGAACTTCTGATGGCTCGTGTGGGCAGCAGTGGATTAGGATTGGGCTGTGGTCCTCTTCACGGTGGCTTCTTTTTCTCTACTTTTATTTGGATTTGTGGTTCTTTTCATTATTTTTTCACTGAATCTGAGGTCTGGGCGTTCCTTCTTCCAGGTGACGCTTGGTTCCTGCCTTCTCTTGCTTCCCTCCATTACTTGCCTGTTGCTTTGTGCCGCTGCTCTGCTTGCTTCTGCGGGGACAGATTTTGTTTCCTTTTTTTTTCCTCTTCACATATCCAGTTTTTTTCCTGTAGGGCCTCCCTGGGTGACCACATCTTAGCTTCTAGCCTTCTACTGTTTCTTCATCTGGTGGCTAGGTAAGATTTTTCCGATCCCTTTCCCTACCCTTTTTTATTGCTATCTTCTTGTCTCTTTTCTGATTGATGTTCTTTTTTTGGCTGTTGGTGAATGCAGGTTGTTGTGATTCCGGTTTAGCGTTTCGCGGATATGTTGCTTTGCTCCTGCATGTTGTGTTCTTCGCAAATGTCGCCCGTTCTTGTTAGGTGCTATTCTTGATGACATGGTATTCTGCTTCAGGTCTGCTGCTTTTGCAGCACATCCTCTAATGACTATTTTGGTAAGAGTTTTAATTTTCTACCTTGACCCTCTTTTCTCTTTGCAGTCTAATTATTGCTAGAACCTATCACAACATACTTGATTATGCGTAAAAATTGAACCATTGATATCTTGAATTTTATCAGTTTGGTACAATTTTCCAGTGGTCTCAAATTATTGAATTATCACTTTTCATAAACATGATTATGAAATGGTCACTTTCTAAAATATACAAATCTCCTACCAACTTATGTTGGCTGCTCTTCTTAGAGCATATATATACCATGACTCGATGTTTTTCGTGACTCTAACAAGAACTAATTAAGTTGCAGATGTAGGAGTAAAAAAATGGAATTTAGTTAACCTCTCTGACCGTAAGAGAATGTCCACATATCTTTTTTTTTTAAGATTTGCCTCATAAGTTAGTTAAGGTATACTATCTTTTTTCATGGTGCTCCTTGTTCATTATGATGTACAACAGTTTTCAGCAAAAAGGATGATATAAAAAATGATGCTGATATGAGAAGAATATGTGAACTACACATGAGGTTATTTTAATCTGTCACTTATGATTTCTGTTTTTTACCATGTGAATGCTATTTGTTTTCTAAACACTTATTAGACATTATTATCAGGAGAAAAAAATCCTCCTAATTCTGTTGATAATTTTATATCATGCTGTTGCGGATTCAAAGCTCTTGATGTTTTGTCCCTCCTCTCTCCATCCAGCACCACTACTTTTTTTTAGACACACAAATATTGGCATTACTCTTATTTTTCATGTGCTTTGTTGCAGTTCTGTTCTTCTTTTACTTACAAAGGAAATCTTATCACATTGCTGCCTTTGAAAAACTAGATATATAGCATAAAGTACACAGAATACTCTTTAGAGCCAGTGGCACCTAAAAAGGAACCGGGGATAATTAGTTGGCGTAGTTGATGGAAGGCGAGGAGGGAAAAAATATGTATTTCCCACGGGAAAAAAAACAAAAAGGGAGCTAGGCCCTTTAATAAAAAAAGATGATAACTGCCTGTAGAGAGAATGTCTTTTGGTTCCTTTGGCTACAAGTCATATGTCTTCTCAAGCTCAAAGTTCAGCAGCCCTATCCTTCATAGACTCTGTGGATCCCACTTTCCCAAATTTGAGAGAAGAAAGGGAGCACTCCACCAAACCAATTGAACATAACCACCATCCTAGCACTCCAATTACATAAGGCAACACCTAGATAGAGCATCATCTAGCTAGTTGTCTCTCCCAGACACAGTAATGGGAGAGATAGTGAAATATATATACATGCATGTGCATGCAGCAGCCATACACTACAGAAAAACAAGAGCTAGTATAGCTAACTCAGCCATCTAGCTCTAGAGAAGGGGAAAAGAGAATAAGTAATATGTATGCATCATGCATTCATGCAACCACTCATCATGCATGCCATGCTTATGAGCAATTACCTTCTTCCTCATTCAGATAGACCTACATAAAAGTGAAAAATTGACAGGCAGAAAAGTTCGTGTAAGTGCATATAACAGCTACCTATATGTGTAGCTAGCTACAAAAGATACACGACATGGTTCCACAATTCACAAACATATACGCGTATCAATCATCTGACCCAACAACAAGTACTGCACTAGCTTATATATATGATGTATATGTGGCTCCATGCCTGTCTCTTATACACATCTAGATGTGTATAAGAGACAGCCATTCAGCAGTATACAAGGTTCAGAATTCCAACTTTTGGAATTTTCTTATGCACGTCTGTTCTATACGCTATATTTTAAAGTTTTTATTTTACTCCATCAGGTATGTCATAGTTTCCATCTGATGTCCCATTTTCATGGTCCACAAAATTACCAAAAAAAGGACTCTGGTGTTATGTCGGCATGCTTATCAGTGCCAAGAAACTCCAGGTGGGATGCATTCTTTTTCTCCCTTGATGTGCATGTGTCCTCTTAGTTGGTTCTCCAATCTTATCTGTGGATTCTCAAATAAAAAAGGTCTTATCTATGAATCTCCAATTTGACATGTTAAACTGGACTAGGCGTGGCTGTGTCCTATTAGTTGGTTCTCCAGTCTTATGTGAATTTAACATATGTGAAACTGGACTAGGCTATGTCATTAACCTGGGAAGGTAAGCTGTGTAGGACCAAAAAGGCATACAAAGCATGGCAATAATCAATAATGTCATGAGACCAAGTAATATACCATCATTTTGAATAAAAATAACTATTTTCTGATTGGGAGGAACACATTTTGTGCCAGTTTAGCCCATGAATTGGTTCATCGGTTCTTACTGTCTTATAGGGGGAAAAAATGTTCTTGATCGAAGTTGAGAGATATTTTATACATCCGACTGAATCTTTTTTCCCCAACTTCTGAATCATAGATGCTTTTAAAGGACTACAATTCCACCTTACTTCTATTTATATTACTACCTAACTGCTGCTTTTACTCTTCAACGCTAAAATTATTATATAGATGTATGGTAAAAAATGGACCTAGATGCGACTATTTGATTTTTATCTGCATAATGATTACTTCTGTAATGTTGTAGATAGATCCAGCTTTGATGCTCAACCGTGCTTATTTCTCTTACTGTTAACCTAACTGACAACACTGTTTTTGTGCTGCTAATGATTGATGTATTAATATATGATGCATTTTTCTCAAAGAAATGTCGCGGGCTTACATTTAAGTTAGCCAATACAATAACACAACTCACCGAAATGATTTGCTCCTAAACCCTACAACTCACACTGCAACCGCCAATATCGAACTCATTCTTCTTGTGTGTCGAACTACCGGTGCGTGAGTAATACATTTTGGCAACATTAGGGTACCTGAAAGTGACGTATAGTGTTGTGTGCAGTCTTTTACAACTTCTAAACAAAGATAGCTTATGTTTGCTACTTGGTTTTCAGCTCTGTAATTCAGCATTGTCTATGAGTAGGGCTGTGAACTCCAGGAAGACAAACGACTGCTATGCAGGATGGAGGATAGCAGCAGCTCCTTGCTGACTTGAAATCTGGTCAGGATACTCAGGAAAGTTGTAGGTAAATAAATGGCTGTAAAATTAGAATTAGACACAAATTATGATCTGAAGGGGAGCACGGAGCGCCCAGTGGGCTT
>OAMR01000609.1:335617-353421 GCA_900205405.1 Echinochloa crus-galli | reverse complement strand
CCGATCTACTTGAATATTGGTATACTCTGATATTGATCATATTTAGAAGGTTCCTTACATCATTTGTCATCTTTGTATTCAAGTAGAATCATCAAAAGGTCTGCAGAATTCAAATCTCGAAGTAGTTCTTTTCAACCCGTCGGAAGATCCTACACAGTGTCGGATCTTCTGGGGTCCGGAAGATCCGAGACTGCGTCGGATCATCCGACAACTGACAGTTTCTTGGAGAAAATTTGCAGAATTTTATTGCAGGCCTATTCACCCCCCCTCTAGGCCTAGTGTTGATCCTTTCACGCCTCCGCTGGGCCGCGCCTCGCCGCCGGGCTGCGCCGCCGCCGCGTCTCCGATCTCTCCCACCCACCCGGTGCTCCTTTTCCCTCCATCGGCCACCCTTCATCCCTTCCAGCAAGCAATTCTTCGGGGCCGACGACCGACGAGGTAAGCCCTGCCTATTCTCTACCCATCAGAAAGTTTGGTGATGCGACCGATGATGTCTCGCATGGCATACCGCGGAATCATGTGTCGGATTGGTCTATTATGATCCCATAGACAGTTGCAGTCCTTTGGTGTATAAGCCCATCTCCATGAACCAGTAACAAACCTTCATGTGATCGTGTCTCAATCACCTTAATTAGTCACATTGCCTTGAATACATGCATCTCTTAAGTAGTGGCGATCAATATGGTGAAATTTGCAACCAAATTATCATGAGCGTGAGAAACGTTGGGAAGAAGATCTTTGCAAAATGGACAAGCAGCACAAGGAGGCTCTTGATCTCCTTCACGTGCCCCACTCCCCTGTTCGTCAGCCTAGAGAGCTCTCCCTCCCCCCCTCTCCACAGATCTACAATCCTTGGGAAGACTACACTCAAGAGTATGATTTTGGAGCGGCTCAACAAGTTGAAGAAGAGGAGGAAATTATTGAAGAAGACGCGGGAGTAGATAGATCCAGCTTTGATGCTCAACCGTGCTTATTTCTCTTACTGTTAACCTAACTGACAACACTGTTTTTGTGCTGCTAATGATTGATGTATTAATATATGATGCATTTTTCTCAAAGAAATGTCGCGGGCTTACATTTAAGTTAGCCAATACAATAACACAACTCACCGAAATGATTTGCTCCTAAACCCTACAACTCACACTGCAACCGCCAATATCGAACTCATTCTTCTTGTGTGTCGAACTACCGGTGCGTGAGTAATACATTTTGGCAACATTAGGGTACCTGAAAGTGACGTCCATTGTTAAGTAACTTATATTGTCTGGATTTCTTTGGCATATTGGTCAGGTTCCTGATTTGGAGATCAGTCTTGAGCCTTCCAGGATCTATCAGTGGTGAGAAGGTAGATGCGGCCCTGATGTTCAAAGGAGATGTTGAAGGTACTAATCTGAATTTTTTATGATTTTTCCCAGGTTTCTGTAGTGTCACAATTAGATTAGTTATAGATTTTCTTGAATATAAGGAATTGATGGATTGTTATATTTACTCAAATCTCTTGAATTGCCGTTTTCTCACACGATTTATATCCAATTGTCCAAATAATCCTCGGCGACATATCTATTGACATAGCTATAACCATGTAAAAACAGTAGTAAACACATACTCTGAAAATTTTTATAATCCCAGCAAATGATATACTTTTGATCACTGCTAATTCTCATTTTGCCTCACATTGCAACACATAAGCAGTTTGTCTGCCTGGGTAATCCTTTTTCATTTTGAGAACAAAGCACCAACTTGCTGGTAACAATGACGAAAGCAATATCAGCATCAATGAAGCTCCAGGTACAGATTTTCCACACGACCCTTTACCTCTTTCCTTTGAATTCCCTAACAAGCACAAAGCAGCAATTAATAAAATTCTTATTACCATCTACTTTCTATAGCACTTTTTCAGCCACGATCGTTGGTCGTTCAGAGCTTCGAGTACATGACAGCAGCCGCTCCGATTGTGAGCCAAAGAAATGGAATAAAAGGACAACTATTACCTACCTGCCAATCTCATAACTATGGTCATGACCACAAGCTCCAAGCAATATACATCTACTTTACTGTCCAAGAATTAAATATGGTTTTCGGTCTATCCAATCAGACTTGCAGTACTTATGCTCAAGATTATCCCTTAGTCTACTGTATCCTAAACATATATGGAACTCCATGTTAACCTACCAGCTTTGCATATGAATGCCAAGTCACCCAAAATAATATGTTGTTCTATAAGACATGATGTCTACTGATTGTGTTACCATCGATACTAGCTATAATCTTTTCTATCACACTGTATGCAACCAATCAAGAAAAACGTGCAGCTCAACGCGTTTTGTTTACCACCAACACTCTAATCTTTTCTATCACACTGTATGCAACCCATCAGGAAAAAAATGTACGTGCAACTCAGCGCGCGCTGGGCGCGCGCAAAACACTAGTGCCCTTTATTGTGCTCCGTAGTTGCAATGACTTCCTATTGACACCTTTAGCCTCTTTGTGTGTGTTTTGAAATAACAATAACTTTATCCTCCAATCTTTGAATTGAATTGTCTGCTTTTCCAAAATAATTAGTTGCCAAACTTATGACATAAGAGTTATGGTTGATATAACAGTGTAATCATATTCTGTTGTTCCGCTGTTAGTTCTCCTGCTGCTTTGCTCTGAAATTCTCTCCTCTTGCTTTTCCACCGCTTCTGTAGCACTTTATAGTTTGTGTTGTTGCATTATGTATGTAAATATCCTGTGCAGTTATTGAACCGCTCCATGATGTGTGCGCTGCACAGATTGTTGCATTGACAAAAAAGAACAGGATGTTGGTTCATAAATGTAAGGAAAATGATAATGGAGATACATCATCTTTTTTCTTTTGACAAGAGATACATCGTTGAGCAAAGAAGTTAGTGCGACTGAAGGTGAATCATCTATAAATTCTTCAACAGAACCTAAGGTCAGTTGTACTTTAAGTATAATGTTTTTGTTCTGGAACATGTCAAAGCTGTGAGCTTCTTGGGTATCGTCCCTACAATGGTAAATGAAGGAGTCGCATGTTAATTTAAATTTTTGGTGGATGAGATTAACTATTGATGGATAAGATTAATCTGCATCCTTGTTGGTCTATCACTTAACCTCTAACTACCTTGTTTATTTATGTTGTAAATTAAAGGCGGCATCAGCTGGTAGCACTCCAAACAATTTTTTAGGGAGAAATGATTCTCTTTTGATAGTTATTAATCGATCTCAGTAGGAGTGTGATGAGAAGTTGTATAGCAATAGATTGATGAGCACATTATAGTATTTACTGACATGGTAGGATCTTCATTAGAGAGAATAAGAGATTTTGACTATAACACTCCTCCAGGCCAGCTGTCAAGACTTAGTTTTTATTAAGCATAGGTTCTAATACAATTTTATATAAGCACAAGGTTCTAATATTTTAAATAATATATTATAGCAAATTACTATTTTGTTCTGCCACAACATTTAAAATCACACAATGCGTCGGGAGTTCCGGAACCCGGAACTTCCGAACCACAGCCGGAAGATCCGACATGGCTGGACAGTGTCCTATTAATTGAAGTTGCACTTCTCAATCTTGGTCTTGATCCCTTTCACCTGTGCCTTTCTAGATGGTTCGTGAAAAAGTCTCTGAGAAGAAGAAGAGTGCTTTGCAAGCTAGACCAAGACCAAGCCATGGCAGAAACATTGGCTCACCTTCTGATTCAGGGACAAATTCAGAATTTGCCATAATTTTAAAATTTATCTCAGCATAATGCAATTAACAGGGAATTTAGTATAAGAAAAATTCTTTTATAAATTAAATTAAATCAATATAGGTTTAATATTGAGTGCCGCATTCATGCTGAATGCATTTAGTGGTTTATGTGTGTAAAATTTTCTAAAATGCGCTTAGAAGCCTAATGGGAATTTTCCAGATTTTTTTCTGGGATTTATTCCTATTTTTCTAGAGCAAATTTTAATTTTTGGAAGGTGCTAAAATCTTTTTCATTAGCTCTAAATATTTTATTTGGTTCCTCATGTCCAAATCCATCTCTAGGATTTTTCCTAGGATTTTTGGAGTATTTTTCATGGTTTAAATATGAATTCTGAACTTGTCTGGAATTACTTTAAAACCAGAAAAATAATTATTCCGAGAATTAAAATCATCCTAAATCTTAGTGGACCAGCCTAGGCCCAAAATTGACCCAACTTTTAGCCCGAAACCTTCACACCACTTTATTGGGCCAAATTTCAAAGCCTATTAGCATTGGAATGGGATGAACCACCTTTAGTCCCATATTGCTAATGAACCTGGAGGTGAGGGATTTTCTCCCTATATATACAACCCACCTCTCCTCTGGAAAGGTACACCATCGACTCCTTTACAGGGAGGCCCCTTGAATGGGATTCCCTAAGGTAGTCTTCTTTCACCATATCTTCCACTAGTGCTCATTCTTCGTCTCGTCGTCGTGCCGAGCCCTCCGTCGTTTTTGGCCTCAAGATTTTCGGTAAGACCCTCAGCGAATCTTGTAATTTTCTACCATATTCTTTAATCTATACTCTTTCGTAGAAAAGCGCCCTGCTAGCCTACAAACTTTCCTTGAATATGTCAGGTCAAAATATGGCTATAACTAAGTCGAAAATATTTAAACAGATTCCTGCACAGATTTTCACCCTAAAAACAGATTCTGAAAGGTGCACTAAATCATGTGTCATTTCTAGACAGTAGCTCCTAAAATCGTGATATTTTACTAGAAAATATATAATCAAATTATAAAACTAACCCAACTTGAATCACCTCAATAAGAGTTCTGTAACTCGAGATATTAAATAAACAATTCAGCTGTATCAGGACCTCTAGACAGATTCCGAACACTCCAATAAAATGCATGTATATCTTTGTCAGAATATCCACAAATCACGAAAAATTTCCAGAAACTAGATTATCAAATTATGAAGCTAACCCAACTGGAATCACGTCAATTGGATGTATAGAACTCGAGATATAAAATAAACAAGCAGACTATGTCAGATGGTGACGAGAATTGATGAAGCCATATCTTCCTTTATTTCCGATTAGAGTGATTCTTGCGCTCACATGACCATAGAACCAAGCCCTATCCTTTAGTACACTCTTTTAAAGCTTTTATTTTGATTGGTGTAATGTTCTTAGTCGTATTTTGTTCGCTTGTTTAGCTACATGTTGTGCTCCTGTCGTTGATTGATGCGAGTAGAGGAGTGCCATCAAAAGAGTTCAAGGAGAAGAGTTTGATGATCAAGAGATGAAGACTGAGTAAATATACTGGATTTGAGGCAAGTTATAGCACAGACAATCCTTGCTACCTACACACCTTTAACACATTATTTACTGCATTTTGCATGTGTCTAATTTGATTACCTTTTAAGGTTGTACCTAGTCTTTGAATCCTATCCTTGATTACCCCGGGTTTATGTTTATGGGTAGGACCTTTGCTAGGCGCAACTAATGTCACTCTTATTAATTGTTAAAATTGACATAATGGTTCACTATAACTTAAAGTAAAACTTGCTTTAGGGAACTAGGGCGTAAGCTTCGTGCCTGGCCCTAGTGTCTCTCCCTAAGGACTGGTTCTTAAAGCGGCAACCCAGGAGCCTGTCGCCACCGCCAGAACTATTACGGCTCTGGTCTTGGACGAGTAGCTTGTACGTCTCTAGCTTGACAGTGGTTACCGACGGGCCGACGGCGTGGTGGGAGGCAAGGCACGGGGTGTTATCCCGATTCCACCGAGGGCGGTGTGTATATCCGTCGGCTATGTCCCCGTGAGGCACAGTCCCATGTTGGGAGTCCCTGGACTGGGAACTCCACATGTTGCGCTTTTATTTATGTTGTTGGCATGCTTGCCGCGCATTGGACGCCATTGACCCCCCTATGGTGGACTCCGTAGGCGTACGTCGATCTCGGTGCCTAAGGTCTCACCACCTTGTAGTACCACCACGGCTACTGTCTTGTTAGGGTGTCTTGTGAAAAGCCTCGTAGCGTATGCGATCACATTTCGGTAGTGTGGTTTGTGAGGTCTGATCCACCTCCGCATGGTTGGGTTTAAAGTTCGTTTAAGCTTTTACGCGACTGGTGGGTAAAGGGCGAAACCTCTGCAGAGTGTAAATCTATCATGATAGCCTTGCTCAGGGTCACGAGCGGCCTGGATCCTTTTTGATTAGAATATGGAGTTTATTACTGTTTAATGATACTTACACTTATTAATTGGGTTGCAACCGGGTTTCATTCATTTATAGTAGCTTGGATAATGTTAAAACGAACCAACTAAAAGTGCTATTGCAGTTAAGCCGTGTCTAGCCTTTTTGAGCCTTCATAACCCGTGCTATACTTGCTAAGTAAGACATTTACTTACGCTTGCTATTATTCAACAAAATCCCGGATGGGTAACAGATTGATCAGTGATACTTCTGAGCTGTGGTCAACCGGTCGGTGTCCCTGTGGACTGCGGCCTCACCTTGGAGTTGAAGATTAGGCTCCCGCTGTGTATGTGCTAACTCTGATTTAAAATTATTTTATTCAAGCATATGTACTCTATTTATCATATTTGTTAGCTGTACGTGTTCTGTGGACATCCTGGGCACACATATAGCAGCACTTCGGGTTTCTGTGTAAACCCGGGTGTGACAGATTATGCATGTGACTGGGGTAAATATCAGGAGTGACAGGCCTCATATGCCATATCATTCTCCTCGTGGTAAAATTGAGCAGCTTCTGAAACTCAAAGGCAAGACTTATGTGAGTGTCTTTACATAGCCCCCTCCTACTCATGGTGCATCATCCTCGCGTGCTCCTCCATCACACGGTCCATCCTCATCTTATGGTCCTCCTTCACAAGGGCAAGGCAAGAGAGGCAAACTTGATTTTCTTCTTAAAGGCATGTTTGCTTGTTTCAACGCATGTTCCACTCATCTCAAGAGATCTCATGATTGTGAGAAACGTTGGGAAGAAGATCTTTGCAAAATGGACAAGCAGCACAAGGAGGCTCTTGATCTCCTTCACGTGCCCCACTCCCCTGTTCGTCAGCCTAGAGAGCTCTCCCTCCCCCCCTCTCCACAGATCTACAATCCTTGGGAAGACTACACTCAAGAGTATGATTTTGGAGCGGCTCAACAAGTTGAAGAAGAGGAGGAAATTATTGAAGAAGACGCGGGAGACAACGAACCGTAGGGTTCCTATCATAGTGAGCCTAAAACTGATGATAATGATGGAGATGACGATGGTGATGATGAAGAAGAAGGTGATGATGACGAAGCGACCGACTAGCTCCCTTTTTTGGTCTTTGATGACAAAGGGCGAGTGAATTTGTCCATTGGAGACTCCTCACCGTTACCGCCGCTTATCTATCTTTTATTCATGTTTAGCTTGTGGACTTGTAAGAACTTGCATTTGTGTTATGTTTGGTGTGTGCCAAGTGAGAACTTTTATCTGTAAGACTTAATTATGGTTATTGCTAGTGTGATGTTGAACTCGTTATCTATTTCACTGTGAGATGCTTATGGTTGATGTGATGTTATTTCTCACTTTATTGTTGTGCATATCTTGTCATATGCATCACGTTGATTTTGTCACACCAAGCACTTGTATGCAATGTTTTTTTTGGAAGCTCTTGCAAAATATGTGCACAAGCATTTGAGGCTATTTAAATTGAACATGCACATATTGGGGGAGCCTCTCCAAAATATATTGGATGCAAAACATGAATTTTATTCCCATCTTGTGAACCCAAATTTGTATTGTCATCAATCAACAAAAAGGGGGAGATTGAAAGTGCATCTAGGCAGTTAATTAATTTTGGTGATTAATGGCAATGAAAATTTGGATACAATGTTGTGCATGAGCTGTGCAGGAATAAAAGTGATTAGAAAAGCAAAGGAATATGAAATGAAGGTCCCCAATTCTTATCTCTATGGTGGTTGATTCGATTGAAGATTTAAATTTATTTTTCGGTTTGAATTTGAGTATAGGACCACCGTACTATCAAGGGGGACGTTTTCGATAAATCTTAGCTGTCAAAAATGCTATGCTTGAGATGAATATCCACTTGAGAGACACAAACTCTCTTTCACAACCTTTCTGCCGGACCGGAACTTAGGCCGGAAGATCCGGCCAGGAAGTTCCGGGCGGCTCAGTCTCGAGTTTTTTCTATGCCGGAAGTTCCGGCCGTAACCCCGGATTTTCCATGACTTGGCCATTTTTCAGCCTCTCGGGTGTCCTGAGTGGAAGTTCCGGCCCCTGGCCAGAAGATCCGAAAGCATGTTCCGGGCGGCTCTGTCTTGATGAATTTCCGGGCCGGAAGTTCCGACCCCTGCCGGAAGATCAGACACTGTGTCGGAAGATCCAGCGGGGAAAGTTTTCTCGGGTGATTTTAACATGTATTTGTTGCTTGTCGGAAGATCCGGTACCCCTTCGCAAAGCACATAACGGTAACTTTTTGAGGGGTTGGTATATATACCTCCTCACCCCCTCATTCATTCATTTGCTGCTGACCTACTCGACCAAACACACACCTTGAGCATTCATTCCACTCCTCTACTCTCTCCCAAGCTTAATTCTTGCAAGGATTCACCTAGGGTTTGAGTGTGAGAGAGGATTTGAGGTGTGAGACAAGAGCCCTTTGTGAGCTTCCCTTTGTTCATCTCAAGAAGCATTTGAAGCAACTTTGGTTCATCGATTCGCGTTTATTACTCTTGGAGCTTTGCTCCTAGACGGTTAAGCGTCGCCGGTAGCTCTCATTCTTTGTGGTTTGAGCACCGGAAAGTTTGTATCACCCCTCTCTTTTTGAGAATCACTAGTAAGCAACTCTTTTTCCTTTGTGGTTGATTGAGGGAGACTTGGGGCTAGGTGTGACAGCCCGGCTCTTTGTGAGCATCTCAACGGAGACGTAGCTCCTTTGTGGAGTGAACTTCGGAAGTAAATCTTTGTCTTCGTGTCTCTCTCGCATTTATTGTTACTTTTCGCTTGATTTGGTCCTATCTACTTGAATATTGGTATACTCTGATATTGATCATATTTAGAAGGTTCCTTACATCATTTGTCATCTTTGTATTCAAGTAGAATCATTAAAAGGTCTGCAGAATTCAAATCTCGAAGTAGTTTTTTTAACCCGTCGGAAGATCCTACACAGTGTCGGATCTTCTGTGGTCCGGAAGATCTGAGACTGCGTCGGATCATCCGACAACTTACAGATTCTTGGAGAAAATTTGCAAAAATTTATTGCAGGCCTATTCACCCCCCCCCCCTCTAGGCCTAGTGTTGATCCTTTCAGTTGCCCTGGGCTAACTCCACAAATTGCTAAGCCCAGTGCGGAATATGTGGACAATATGGTGTGGCAAATAGTTCCAGTCTAACTTTGTTTCCAGCGTGATCAATTTCTTGTTCATGGATTCAGTACCAAATACCAAGTTTGCCTACCATGTTAATGGCTCCCTAAAGAGAAGATAGGCAAAATAGCCAAGTTTGTCCATAAGGGATCCCTAAACTTTTAAAAGGGTCAATTTAGTCCCCCAACTCTCGTTTTTGGGTCAAACGCGTCCCTGTGCTGACGTGGCCCTGTAGGGTGGCATGAGCCGAAGGTGAAATGTCCGTTTTGTCCTTAGCCCTCCACCAAGAGCTTAGGGCAAAAAGAACATTTCACCTTCGACACATGCCACCTTGCAGCGCCACGTCAGTATAGAGACATGTTTGACAAAAAAACGAGAATTGAAGACTAGATTGACCCTTTTGAAAGTCTAGGGACTAACTTGATCCTTGTGCAAAGTTTAGGGACTACTTATTTATTAACACCATTGTTTATTTATGTGTTTTTGAAATAATCTGTCAGTTTCCTTGTCAGAATCCTAGGTTTTTAACAGGATGTTCATCTTCATTGGTGATAAGCAAAATCCAATTCACAATAAAAAAATATGTAAGAGACTACATTGTGACTGCAGGAATCAGTGGAAACATCGTGCTAATCACAGACTGGCATGCGCCATCATTCTGAGCTGAGCTCGACAGTGTATGCAGCCCGTTACATTTGGCATCCGTTGTTATCATTACAAATACATATATATGAAGTTGTACATAGCTTACATGGTACTGATGCAGACGACGCTTGGTTTTTGCCGACGACACTTGTACAAACATTCTCAGAACGTCTCAACACCAGTAGACTTGCAGTCGACATCAAACCACACCTCATTGACACGGCTGATGAAGCGGAATGGACTACTGTACTGTGCAACGGAGTAGGCGTTCTTGCTAGGGTAGCTTGTGGAGTTAGCCCATGACGACCTACTCAAGCTCATGGCAAGCTTCTCGGCTTCCTCAACCACGTTCTTGTCCCGCGCATAACCTGAGAAACTCCTCACCGCAATGCAGTGGCTTGGCCATCTGTCTGGGTGGAGGTTCAGCTCTGGGAGAGGAACAGGAGGGGAAGCCTGGAACTTTACTGGTAGGTAGAGCCGGACAAAGTAAGCTGAAGAGTGCAGGGGCCCTGCACCTGGAACCACACTTGTAAGAACAGGGGTGGTCATTCTGATCCGGGAAGAGTTGAGGTTTGCGCCCATCAAGTATTGGAACAAACTGGCAGCCATGAAAATGTTTAGAGCTTGTTGGATCTATCTAAGAAAACACATTAAGCACATACAACTTAAACAGATGAAAGTGGCAGAGACATTAAGAACAAAGTAATGAAGGCTGATAGGTTGTGACAGGTATGCTGTAACAGGATGCTCTGAAGATGAAGCAGGGCACCAATACCCTTGTGGATGCTAATATCATAAACTGAGGCTCAAATGCTGTTGATAGATGTTAATCCTATAAGCAAAACCTCAAGTAAATATCAAACAACTACCAAAGAATTCATGAGTTAGCATCGGAGGACCACTGGTTGTAATTTTGCAATGCCTAGTAGGGAAGTGCCAAAACAACACTACAGTAAACATGACAGCGAGTAATTTGCACAATATAAGATGAAGGTATCAAAATGGTCTTAATTTCAATCCAGCAGGTTACAAAACGGGCTATGCTTAATTAATTAATTTCAGAGATCTGTGACTTTGCCATTGGTCATGGCTCATGAAAAATCAATGGAGGGGTTCTGAAGTAAGCATATGCATATCTTTACTCAAATTGATTCACAGGATGCTTACAAGAATCTAGCTAAGATTACCAGGAAGAGGCTCACTAATCCTACATGCTTTTCAGCCACAGAGTCTCTTACCACACAGTTGCATTGCATCCTGATAAAAAGACCAAGAGCATATGGACCCTCTCTAAGTTTGCTTCTTCAGGTTAACTAAAAAACTAATAAAATAGAGTACTCAATAAAATACACCGGTTTCTTGCATCTTTATCCATTTCTGTACAACAAGCGGCACTGGATCAACGGATCCGGCTGGCCGATCTGCTACCGACCGGAGCAAGATCGAGAGAGAGGTGATTACCGGTGGAAGCCGAGCTTGGTGGCGACGTGGAAGGAGGGGATGTCGGGGGTAGGGGCGGACATCCAGACGGTGTCTCGGTAGAGCCGCACCTCGAAGTCCGACTCCGCGTGCACCGTCGTGTACTGCGGCGTCTCCGCGCCGCCGGCGGCCGGCAGGAGCAGCGCGACGACGAGGAGGGGCAGCGAGAGCGCCATCGGATTCTGTCTGTGACTCAGGACGGCTCAACTGTCTTTGCTTTTCCATGGGCAGACCGGCAAGCAAACAAAGGCCCTGTTTCTCTACTCCTAATAATCACCAACCGCGTGGTGCGACTCCGTGGGTCTGCCTCCCTTTCTGTCTGCCTGCGATCCATCTTCCGTCAGATCCAGTTTTAACGCTTGCGATCCGTCCCTCCGTCCGCCTTCGTCCGTCTGCCCGTCCGCAGATCGACCCCTCCGCAAAATCAACATCCCCTCCACCAAACCCAACGCCCGCTCCGCCGAACCCCGTCCCGTGGCCCTCGTTACCCCTCCGCCTCCCCGCTCCCCCTCCTCTCCAACGCCACCAAGCCGCCGCCGCCGCCGCACGGCCTTCCCACCCCTCCCCTCCCCCATCGATTTCCCCTGACGGCGCCGCGCCACCCCCTTCCCCTTCGATCTCTCGCGCCGCCCCACCCTCCCCGTCGAGCACGCCGCCACGCCGTCGCCGCATCGGTTGACGGCGCTGCCCGGAGAGGAGGCGGCCTCCTCTACGATCTCCTTGCCGAAGCTGCCGGAGCCCGTACGCGGCGGCTCCGGCTTCGTCCATCTCCGCCGCTGCCCGCTGCCTCCCGTGCCACGACGGCCTTTGTGGCGACCTGCTCGGTGCCAACCATCAGATCCATGGCGGGCGCTACAAGATCCTGCCGGAAGATGAGGAGCGGTGGCCGTTGGGAACCAGCTCCTCCATGCCGGCGGAGGGGGAGCTCCTTGGAGCAAGAATCCGCTGCGGGGCGACGCGTACCACGGCGGGGCTGCCATGCACAGGAGGTGCACCACCGCCGGATTTCCCTGTGAAGAGGCTCTATGCAGCCGCCGGCGTGAGGAGGCCTAGCACATGCTTTATTTGACCTACACAGTGGTTTAATCGAAAGGGAAAAATAGAAAAAAAAAAAGCTCTACACTGATGGGTTGTGTAAATGTGTGATTTCTTTTGTGAAATAAGTTGAATAGACTTCAATATTCGGTTTATTTCAAAAGCTATTTTTATGGTTTGATTTATCTAGAACATTCTCTTGGTTCGCACATTGTTCTGATGCTTCTTAGGCTAATCAGCGTTATTATTGTTTGTTTCTACCATATTGCTCAGTTCATGCGCGGAATACAGAACTGGCTTATTTTTGCTTATTCATTAGCACGATTTCAACTGGATCTGAACATGTGATTGCATTTAGAATTGAAGAGCTTTATTTTTCTTATTCACGTAATTTGAGGAATATATAGTTACTTTTCGTCTATTCACTCTCTATCCACATCTGTATTCCCATATTTCTCTTTCAATTTAGCTATACTCAATTCAATTCACCTGTTTTATTCTGTTATAGTATTCTCTCAATATGTGCTAGATTAGTATAAAAGGTGGCTCCGCCACTGGAGCTTGGTCAGTGAATACAGCGCGATTCGGTATGATTCTGCAGCAGTTCAGTTGGTATTAGTGTCTGCTGGTCATGAGATGAGGTAGCACACATACTTATTGCCTTCAACATCTGGGCAAATGCAACAGATATGTAGAGGTATGCACTGTTCCCTAGCCAAAGTGTCATTGCAAACATTGCTCCAATTGGAATAACTGAACTGATATATCTGAAAGTTCAGGTAAACTGGTAAGAAAAAAGAAAGAGCAGTTCCAGCACATATTATGAACAAAATGATAAATTAGAACAGCACAGGAAAACAATATGCCTACCATTTTCATAGTTTAAATAAAACCTCCCCAGAAGGATATACAACCAACTTATTCTAAAATCAAGATTTTAATGTCATGAGTGTATCTTGGTAGCCTTTTAATTGGTTCAGCTACTTCAGTGCATGTGTCTGTTGGATTCATGTGCGTATGAGCTGTGTCTTATGTTAGTCTTTGATTGTTCGGTATTTGCTGGGGCAAAAAATGTTTCCCTATGGTAGTCTGACGTAGGTGAGATTCCACTCTGTAGGTGTGCACATAAATTTGTTTTAGTTTGCATGTTCTAATTCTGCTCCTTCATGTTGTTCCTATTTTGTTTTCAGGCACAGGGTCTGTCTGATTGCTATCAAAAAGCAGCAGAGTTTTATACTTGTGGCTGCAAATATGCAATGCACGGCCAAGCACTACATTCACGAGCTCCTCGGTCAATGGAGTGAGGTGGAGACGGCAGGCAGTGCCCTGGCACTGGAGCTCGCTGCACACAATCCTCATCTGGATCCCACGGCGAGCCGTACAGCTACGCCTCTCAGGAGTACATCACCACAGGTTCGTACTTATCCACCCATTGCATGTGCTTCCATATTCTCATTGCATGTGCTTCCATATTTTGTATGTCACCAATACATGTTCAGTGTTTGTTCCTTGATTAAGCCAGGTTAGTATTGATGGTTGGCTTGGTAATCTTTGCCTGCATTCTGGTAAGCATTGGTAATCACTCTTTGTGTAGGCATTTTAGTGGCCCTGCACTATTTCAGACATTGAGTCTGCCTCCCCTTCCGTCTGCCTGCGATCCATCTTCCGTCAGATCCAGTTTTAACGCTTGCGATCCGTCCCTCCGTCCGCCTTCGTCCGTCTGCCCGTCCGCAGATCGACCCCTCCGCAAAATCAACATCCCCTCCACCAAACCCTACGCCCGCTCCGCCGAACCCCGTCCCGCGGCCCTCGTTGCATCGTGTCTTTTCAGAACGCACTGGAAGTGTGAAGTCACTACCATGATTGCCATTTTAGTTTTTTGTATAGAGAAAAAAATAGTTGATTTATTTAGTAGCATCTAGATTATGCTATGGCCATGCACCAATCAGTAAATTAGTTGCTCCCTCCAATCACACTGCAATCGTGTTCCGAAATGCACACTCTTTCAGTTTTGAAGAGAAGCTGATTATGCGCCTCGAAACAGGGGCAATGAATGGGGAATCATTGCACATTTAGTGTTTATTCTCTTTAGGTGTATGCATTGATTACCATTTGGGTTTGGTCACACGCTCTCTATAGGTTAGATTCGACAAACTACAGATAGATATGGGTCTTGATTTATTTTGCATGTTCTGGTTCCACTCCATGCTGCCCCTGTTTTGTTTGCAGGTACAGTTCAGTCTGATTAGTGTTGGGGACAACAAAGTTTGTTATTTCTGGCTGCGATGCAAGCCAGGCACTAGAGAAGCATGTGATGCCTCCCAGAAATGATTTCCGGACGTGTTCTCAAAACTTAATGATGGGAACAGGCAACAGGCATGGTACACTACATCTTGAGAGTCAAGTGCAGGACTTCACGTCTGCATTCTCAGTAATAAAGAAGAGCCGTGCTGCTATGTAGTATTACCCATCAAAGGAAACTCAGTCACTGTATTATCTGGGAGCACCAATCTTTCATCTTTCATCATAGACTATCAATAGCTGCAAAACTTGAATTCAGTCTCAAATAAATCTGGTGCAAAAGAAATGCAGCTCTATCAATTCACTACAGATCAATCTTTGAATGTCCATGTGCTATGACTTTGTGACTATAATGATGGTTATTGAGCGGTTGAAAGATTTTAGAAACTTTATATCCTTATGCCAGATTAATTTTGTGAAAGATTATTTTATATCCTGGTGCATGGTGCCCCTTCAAAAATATTTTGTTTATACATGCCTTTGCGAAAAATAAATGTACTAACTTTTATGAACTTCGGTGCGACCCTACCGCCGTCAAATTTTAATTTTTCGTGTGATCTATTTATTCTTGCTTCATGTATCATACCCGTAGCAATGCACGGGCATTTACCTATCTTCTTCTAGAGTTGTCTGTTGGAGTCACTTCCCTATGTTGTCTGTGTTCTGCTAGGGCGAGTTTGATGAACTCAAGTTCATCAGACTTCTTTGAATCCTGAATTCCTGATTCCAAAAGTTGTAAAACTCGTTTGTCAAGACTGACGCACAATCAGAGCACTCGTGTGGTTACTGAATAATAGTCTATGACATCCTGATATCCCCTTTGTTCTCAGATATATATAACAAGTATATTTATGTGATCTGCACTGGCTTCACACTGGTAGAGAACTTGTGAGTAAACGAGTCTGCTCAGACATGGATGGCCTCATCTCCCCCACTTTGGCCTTTGGGCACCGCCCCTAGCACTGGGGTCTGGGGGGCATGCTAGGATAATGCACCTGCACACACTTAGATAAGCTTTTCTTTGCTTGCTTGCAATGCAATGCAGGACAGCTCTACATATTTGGTCCGTGCATAACCATGACAGGGGTTTCTTTTTTTTAATGATACCAGAAGCATGGCATTCTTGCAAAGGCATAATCACTAAGGCAATCTCATTGTGCTATTTTTCTGGTTATTATGCTCCAGCATTAGATGCACGAAAATCACATGATCAATGGGAATCACCACATATGGTCGGTATTTGAAATATACCACCCACCCGGCAAAATTTCCTAATTTTCAGTTCTCCATAAAATCTTTCATGATCTTTTCCTCAATTTTCCTTTTACTACTATGCAATGCAAAGTGCATGCATAAACATGGTTTTTATCACATATTTTTTGAGGAACACAACACCAGGTTATTCTTTTAATATATAATTGCACATTTGGATAGTCACACTTAGAGTATTGTTAACTATTTAAGATTCTAAATTTAAATGACTATTATTTATAATAAATAAAAAAAATATAACTTACAGGACGGATAGTCAAATTACATGACTAATTAAGAGTATCTTCCAGATTGGCTAAAAAATAAAGTCTTAAAACATTAGTTTTGATACTTGCAATAAATTATTGAAAGGAAAAATATCCTTTCATCCAACAACAGTTTCGAAAAAATTAGACCTCCATGTCATTAATTTTAGGGCCGTTGCTTGATTTTTTTTCTATGATAAACGGTATAACTCGCGACTTTTTTGTCCGTCCTTTTTTCCGGAACATTGGGACCTCAAAAGGGGGATAAATTTGGTTAGGAATAGAGTCGTTATTGAACACACGAAAAAATTAAAAAATAGAAGACACTATTAAAGCATTATTTTTTATTTTTATGTCTAAAACTGTTATTGAGAGTATTTATTGGATACTTCTACATATGCCGGGCCCTAATAATTTTGATTAAAACTTTCCCCTTCTTCCTCCTCCAACCAATCCATCCAAACTTCTTCTTCCCTTTCCAACCTTCCCTATTAGCCATATTAACCCACCAAATCAATCTCAAATCTACCCCGCTCTCCCTCCCTGCAACGCCGGTGCCTCAGCTCCCGCAGCCATCGCATCAAGGAGAGGTTTTTTTTCCCCCTCCCAGTCAAGAACCCTTCTCCGCCCAGCGCCGCCGCCTTCGTATTCGCTTAGGCTTTTTCAACGCTGTGGTCACCTAGTTCTCCTTCCTGTAGCGTCTCTATCGCGGAGACGCGGCATGGCGTCGCCGCCGCTGCCGTCGCAGATTGTGGAGTTGAACTGCAAGGTGCGCTCCTGCTGGTATCCCTCTTTTACGGTTTGATTTGGTTGCTGCTGCGGGTGCTGGTGCATTGTGCTGCGAAGTTACTGTTACAGTGCTATCTAAATGGTGGTTGTGTTGGATGTGTGTTGCAGACGATGGAGGAGAAGCTCAGGATTCTGGACCTCAAGGTCAACCACCATGAGGACAACATCAGGTTCCTCAAGTCCGAGATCAATGCCATCGAAGAGGCGTGCGTCGACCTGGCAAGTAAGTTGTCAATGTGTTTGACCCTTCAGTTGCAATAGCTTTGTGCCTTTTTGTTTATGCAAATCCTTGTCTGAGAAATGCTGTACCTATTGTAGACTTATAGGATCATGTTGACCAATTGAACTCACACCTTTGATTTTGTGCCGATTTATAATAGTTCGAAGTAGTGGGAACTGTGGCCTGTGATTCATGGAATTTGACCGCATGACACAGTTTGGTTCTAAATTGTGATATCCAGATGTACTTACTGAAATCATCTAAAGAGAGTCTGGTAATCTTCAACAATCAGCATGTAATTGATATCCTTGTCAATCGATGATATACCAAAAAAAAATTGCTATGTTTTACCCCTTGACTATAGAAAATTGTAAGCTTGAGCAACATTACGAGAATAGAGTAAAAATCGTGTTGAAAGTAGCCTTTCTGACCGCCTGTCCTTTTGTTTGCTACTGGAAACACTCTGTTTGGCT
>OAMR01000609.1:289508-322341 GCA_900205405.1 Echinochloa crus-galli | reverse complement strand
TGGTTCGCTCTGTAGGAAAACTTATAGATGGAAGGTTCACTGTCTTTTGTCTTGAAAATTTGAGGTACATTTTTTTATGCTTTCACAACCTTTTTCACTTTTAGGGCCAACTGGATGAGAACTTTAACATTGTATTGCAGGCCATTTTCAGGTGAGGTTAACATTGATGATCCGCAGAGAAAGCTTATTTTGCATAGACCAAGGTTGCCTGGTGGGGAGTCTCCTCCTGGTTTTCTGGATTTTGCAGTAAATATGATTCATCTGGACCGAGAACATTTGAGTTGCCTCACAGCCAGTGGCCATGGTCTCAGGGAAACTTTGTTTTACAGTCTGTTTTCTCATTTACAAGTTTATAAGACCAGAGCTGATATTCAACGTGCTCTTCCTCTGATAAATGATGGTGCTGTTTCTCTAGATGGTGGTATACTGAAACCCAATGGTTCATTCTGCCTTGGCTATAGGTATGCAATTTATTCTTTTACAGCTCTTGATAATGCCAATGAATCATGTGTTTTTTAGTTTTGCTGACTGTCTGTTACTATGTAAACGTGTACTTTCGTTTCTGTAGGCATTTCACCGTTAAGAGTAATCTAGTTAAATCGTGAGACTTTTTACAAGCTCATGCTATCAGACACTTGTTACACTTAATCACGAAATAATGAAATATGTAACGATTAGTGCAGCTTAATTTCAGTTGCAGTAGATTGTGCTGTAATAAAAACCTAACAAGTGATGTAATTACATTTTTTCTCTTAATCAACTATCCTTCTGAGGTCTGAAATTCTGTTTTCTTATGTCCTAAAGAAGAATTCCAGTATTTTGTGCAGTTGTCTTACCGTGTTTTTTTTATAAAAAAAAGTCTGCTTGCTCTTGTTTGGACCATTGTTATTTTTTTTTTCTCGAACTACGCAGGAGAAGTGCGTCATTTCATTAAGGTAGAAAAAAACACACAGGTCTGGAGGGACCCATCCTGAGTACATAACACGACGCACACTCCCCAAAGCAAAGATTACAGTCGCACCACCGACACAAAAGAACGACCAACGACCTTCAGAGCTTAAGCTCGAAGGGTCTGCGACCTTGCTTGCTGTTGTTTGGACTATTGTTATTGCTATCCTTTTACACCGTTTTTTCTTAATCAGGCTAAATTCCATTTTTTTTCACAAAATGGCTTTGTAGCAAAAATCTTGAAGTAAAATTTCCTGTAAGCATTGGAGTTTCAAGTTCACCTGAAAACATTGTTGAAATGGAGGAGCAAGTTAAACTTAAGAATTGGGAGAAGGAAAGGCTTCTGGAGGATATGAAAAGGGAAGAAGATTTGCTGAAGCAAGTTAAGGAATTATACAGCAAGCAGAAGCAAGACCTCATCGATTATCTCACACGACCAGAATTGACACAGGTATATGAAATATCTATGCATATACTAGTACAGTTTAGCTTCTTGGTCAATAGGCCACATTTCTTAGAAATGCGTTGAATATTTGATGATACAAGTAAATATTTATGTTATTGTCCATACTCCATATGTTCGTTCAAGGATGGACAACGCTGAAACTTGCCTTCTGTCTTTTCTCTTCCCACAGACGCCGCATGATTCACCAACTATTCATTCACCAGCAACTCCGGGAAGTAATCCATTTGGAGCCAGATCCCCCCACAAACGCCGGTGTTAAAAAGATTTGGTGGCATCCTTATTTTGTTGAGGCTTTTGCAATTTGCATGCCCTAGGCATAATGCCTGCAGCACCAAGCAACTACCTTTTGCCACAACCGTGGTGTTAGTTTGTGGAGGGATGACCGGATGATAGGAAGTACACTGTTAGTCCGGGAGCCTATTTATTTGCTGTTCGTAGTAGATGACATACATTGCTATCTTCTCGTAAGTTGAAGGGAAGAAGATGATAGAAGAGGTCCATTTAACCAAATTGAAGAAAACAGTCGAAGGAACATGCAGATAATTAATATATAGTTTTTTCCATTAGCTGTCCATACTGTGTTTCCCATCGTAAAGGCACTATTGGATGATGGCTGAACCTTTTGTTTCTTCGAGCCATAGCTGAAACATGATGTACATTTCAGATCTGGTCGGGTTGGCTAATCTGCCTGTGATAATGTCTCCTTGTTTAGCATGTTTCTACAGCTGAATCGTCATCACTTGTGTGACTGAAACACTAACGAATGATACTCTGATAGTGAGTATATATCATACTATATTAGTAAAATGTATGCAGATTTAAAATGGATGAAAATGAGCTGATCCTGTAGATTCATAGACCAAAAGAAGCATGATTTTGTAGGCCACAATCATCCATTGTGGCGGTTCAGTGAAAATGCTTGAGACAATCACAAATCACTATACAGTGTACAGCTAGATGTTTCCAAGCTTTCAGTGACATGTTGCTATTACAATCGGAATGAAGGGAAACAGTGTTGCTATTACAGTCAGAAGGTGTTCTGAACTAATGCATATTGGAAATGTGGGCCAAAATTGCTGTTTCTGAGTACTTGGAGCTTTTCCTGCCTTGGTAAACTTTCGTAGATGAGCATTATCCGAAGCTTGATGCAGATAGCCAAAACTCCTTTATAGTCACCCTGAATTAAAAACTCCCTTCCATCGTCAAGATTGCAGCAGTTTCTTGGGCTGGATTACTTATTTGTCGCTGCATGCGAAATGACAAACAGCTATTAGTGTATTGCAGGAACAAAGTTATTGCCCCTCCATGATTTATTAGCAATACAATGAGTGAAGAACTGTGAAATGACAGTCTATAATCATCATTGGTCACTTCATATTGCTATGTGCAGAAATTAGAGAATGAGCAACAAGCATGGATATGCTTGGGTTGTACTAGATACATACCTCTTGTTTTTGGCCGGAGAGACTTTCTTTCCCCTGCCGGATGCAAGTGCAACGTCGTCCATGCTTTGGCCCTGGCGCCGGTAGCGGCCGCCGGAGGCGACGAAGCCGGGGCAGGGGCGGTAGGCCTTGATTGGCCACCAGCCCAAGCCCGGGACGGCGGCTATGCCCCCTTGGATCCTCCCCTCGCCATTGCAGCCCCTCTCAAGCTCATCCCTACCGCAACCCTTGCAGCCCCTGGGATGTGACATTACAAGATCATCAAGAATAAGCTAAATTGCAAGTAATGCAGCACAAGGTATGCTGATTCCTGGCTGTCATGCTGTACCAAATAGCATGAGGGTCTTTCTTTTGGCATATAGAAAGAAAGCTTTAAATTGGCATGAAAGCATCAAACAAAAGCTGTTACTACTTTGTAAAACAAAAAAAATATATATGTTAAAATGACACTCAGATGCCAAGCTTCATAAACACTAGGAACAGAAAACAGACAGAGACAGTACTGAACAAAATGAAAATATTTATGTGACAAAAAGAAAAGGTACCACCGAGATTTGAACTCGGGTTACTGAATTCAGAGTCCAATGTCCTAACCGCTAGACCATGGAACCGCGTGACGTTCATGTGCAATATAGAAATATATAAATGTAGCGTTACGGTATGCTGCAGCACAGGGGGAGCAGAAGAAACTGGAGAAACGAAAGCAGATGGATGCGATACCTGAAGTTGGGGTCATCCTTATAGCTAAGAATTGCGGCCTCAGACGGTCCTTCCTCTGAGGAAGAATCAGTGACCAGAACCTCCTCTTCCTCCTTGGTCACCACAGAAGAGGAGGCGCCAGACGAACTGCAGAGAAGAAGGCTCCGTTTCCTTTTCCCTGGCACTGCATGCTTCGTAGTCTTGCATGAAGATGATGATGGAGGACATGCAGAGGAGGCATGGTTTCTTGGGAGCAAGGAGCTGTGGAGGAGACGAGGGGGAGGGAGCTGCTGCTGCAGCAGCAGCCACACGGAGGCCGCTGCCATTGGCTCGTCTGCAGCAGCCTCCCGCTGCAGTGGCAACGAGATGTCGAGATGGGTGGGTGGGAAGAGGAGGGAGGAAGGAAACGGAGGAAAAGCTTGGACAAGAAAGAGATGGGAAAAAGATTGGATGGGCAGTAGCCACGTGGCCCGCCTGACCAATCTGTGGGGGCAGTGGATTTGCTTGCTGGCCTCTTGCTTTCTTTCTTTTTTTTTCTTTTTATTTAGATTCCTCTTCTTTTTAATGAAAATAATTTCCAGGTCCATTTGCATAGGGGAGAGGTTTTTCCTTCCATTCCTCTTCATTCATATAAAAATTCACCAACCAAATCGAGTAACTATCTTCAGTTTGCCATTCATAACTGTTTTTGTGTTAAGTGAGATCCCATCACAAGCCACAAGTAGACATTTTGCGGATATAATTTCTCACGAATCATGTTGTAGCTTGTTTGCAGCAATTTCTAGAATGAGCCCAAGTATGCATGACCTGAAAAGCGCAAATTGATCCAATCATTAGCATCATACAAACCGGTGGTTGCACACTGGATCAACGAGGTACATCATTCAACATTAGGCTACTGTGTAATGAGCGGATGACTTGACTTAACATAACAAGACTGCTCCGAAACAAATAAATAAATATGCAATAAGGCAAGCAGGACATTGAAATGACTTTCACCATTTATGAGAGTGCCCATCAAACACAAAAATAGAACATCGGGATATGAGGTGCGGCGACGACGCGGGGCGGCGTGCAGCCGGCGGGCAGCGCGCGGCGAGGCAGCGCACAACGAGCGGCGTCGGGCAGGCAAACGCGTACACAGGGAGGAAGAAAAAGATAGAAAGGGGATCGAGGAAAAATGGATGGTGATTGAGAAAAGAAAGGGAGAGAAAGGATGATAAAGAGGATTGAGAAAAAATACAGAAAAAGAGGACTGTGAAAGAGGATATGTTGAAGCTATATTTTTCTTTTTAATCCCCTTTAACTAGGAATATAGGAAAAAGGAATTGTAATTGGGGAACCGTTGGAGTTGCTCTTACGTAGTAAATTTTAAACAAACACCTTTAATTTGAAAATAAAGCATTATACTATAATAAAAGATTATAAAAATAAAAACATTGCTGAACAAAAACTCTAAGGTAATACAAAGCAAAATTAAACAAACATCAACGCGTCGAGATCCAATTTTCAAAGAAACCCTAGCCACCCCCAGGTCGCACCTCCCTCCGCATCTGTACCTCTTGCACGGTCGCATACACATCAACCCCGCCATGCGCAACCATCCACCATGCGCTGACCTATCAACCCTAGCCGCCGTCCACTCAATCCGTCGGACACCGTGAGCTATCGTCACCTTGCATCCGCACATGCCCCTAGTAGGGCCCTGTTCGGCTGGTCACATTTGGGCTGATTTCGGCTGACGCTGCTGGGCTTTTCAGCCTAAACCGTTCGGCTGGTCCACCATCATCCGTTCGGCTAGCATATATGCCGGCACCCAGCAGCCGCCTCTCTCACCGTCCCTCTTCCAATCGCTCGCACATACACATTCAGCCGAGAACTGTTGGGTGAAGCCCGTACAAGCCGAGAACTGTACACATTCAGCCGATTTCAGCCCTGATATGATTAGCCGAACATGCCCTAAGTACCATCCGTCGCTATGGCCATCCAATTTCTGTGTTGCCTGGTCGTGCCGGCGCTACCGTTAAATTAATAGCTTGTACTATATATAAATTAATAGAGTCATAGCATATACAGAGAATCAATCACGGTTCTGTAATCCAACATTCATGCTTTTACGAAAAATAAAAATACTATTTTTTATAAACTTCGCTGCGATTCTATAACTATCAAAATTAAATTTCCGTATGTTCGATTTATCTTTGTTTTACGTGTATATATACGGGTGGCAAGGTAACATCGGGGACGAAATGATCCGCCCAAAGGTCAACACTCGTCCCACGCGCTTGGCGCATGCGACTCACGTGACCCTACGTTGACCACCCTTTCCCCCGACCTCCCCAGTCTTCACGGCACGACTCCCTCCTGCCCAGCGCGGCGGCGGCGCCCCCTCCTCTCCCAGGCCAGATCCACGGCGGATCCGCCCTGCCGTGCCACCTCCGCCTCCTTCCCCGACGTCCTCGTATCACCAACCGTCCCGGGCGTCCTCTTCCATCGACGGTGACTACTCCGACCGTCCCCAAGCGTGCTGCTCCTCGGTGCCCACTCCACCATCGACGGGATTGATCCCTCAACGCTGCTAGCTCTTCTTTCTGCATCGTTGTGAGGTCCCAATGTATGAAACCCTAGCCACTGTCTTATTGAGATCTGCATAGATCGATGGGTGATATATGCATGCGGTTACATGCCTTGAGAACTCATTGGTAACTAGAGATTAATAGTGTTTTGTATAGTGTCAGCATCTATGTAGGTGGGGATTGGATGTCAGCAACTATGTAGCTGTGGATTGGATGTCAGCAACTATGTAGTTGGGGATTGGATTAAAGGAAGAACAAGCAAAGGGAAGGAAGAACAGATGGGATGAGAGAGAGAGAAAGAGAGAGAGAGAGGACAACTTGAAGAGATAGTCGAAAATATCTTTACATCCTGAATGAATCCTCTCTCTCCTATCTCTCCCGTATATAGTTAAGTACACGGGCTCATTCGGCCTCGTAGTGCATGCAAGAACTCTACCTGGCCCACTCACTACCGACATAATGCATGTTGTGCTTCCTGGGCCTCGAGATCATCCTTGGCCCATCTGACACCTCCTTTTGCTGCACGACGTTGCTGACATATAGATTGTTTTGCATGCAATATTTACAACAGATGTATTTGCTCTGTGTTGATGAATGACTATAACAGAGAGAAATCTATGTCTTACTTTGATTGATGTATTGTACTCCCTCTGTATTGTAAAGAATGAAGTTTAGGACAAGGTTTAAGTCAAACTTTGGGAATATAAATCATAGATAACTTTTAAGTTGTTGAGTTTGAAATAAAAGTTATATGAACAGATTTATTTTAAAAAATACTTTCATAAAAGTATACATGTATTACTTCTCGACAAATTTTTTTATAGAAATAAGAGGTCAAAGTTGTGTTTTGAAGACCGTGTCGCTGTCATAAACTTCATTCTTTACAATACGGAGGGAGTAGATGGAACAGAGAATGAAGGTTTTGATTTGTGCTGCTGCAGCCCATATGTTATTGTCAATGATGTCAGTAGGTGTTCAATCTAGAAAAAGAAAGAGGGGGTGCAAGGAGAGAAGGCATTAGTTACGGACCAATAGAGCCTAAATTTCTGATCAAAAGAGATCCTGCTGCTTACACCAACAATAGTGATGTGTTGCGACGAAAAAACACACTATGTCAAACTTACATTTCCATCATATAAATTCCAGTGTTCTTGTTTTACAAACAAGGTTCACCAATTTGATACAAGCCAAATGAAACGAAATAACAAATAAGTGTCTTTCCATCCTATGATCCTACTAGAGTAGTGGAATTAGATACGCATATTCAAAACCAAGCATTTAAAAAGCACATAACATAGGGGCTGAATGGATTTTGGAACTAAATGGATGGTCAAACTCAATAGCAAAGAACATTTGATTACTACACATAGGTAGACCAACATACCTCTCTCTGTCATCATTTGTAGCTTTAAGGAGCGCAAAATTATTGATCGAACCACTATTCAAGGAACATACCTCTAGTATGATGGAAAGACACTTGTTATTTCGTTTCATCTGGCTTGTATCAAATTGGTGACCCTTGTTTGTAAAACAAGAACTCTAGATTTATATGATGGAAATGTAAGTTTGACACAATGTGTTTTTTCGTCGCAACACATCGCTATTGCTGGTCTAAGGAGCAGGATCTCTTTTGTTCACAAATTTAGGCGCTTACATTCATTTTGAGCATAATGGTACTTCAGGTGTGTTAAGTGCAAGCATATTGCTCCAACTGCCTGTTTCAGTAATTTAAAGGGCGCTTTACTTTAGAATAACTATGTCATGCATTCTGCCATCATGTGATCCTGGAAATTGCCTTAGAGTGTCTATTGCATATTCCTTAATCTTTGTTAGAACCTCGCCGGAGAGACAGCTTCCCTAGCTGCCGGTGAGATCACCAGGCCACCTCAAGCACACACCAGACAACTCACACGAAACACTAGTAACACGGTCTCGTTTTGGTGCTGCAAACTTGGCAGCTTTTCTTGGCCTCTATGCCTTAACATGTATAGACAGATTACAAGGAAACTAATCAAGGCTTCAATCAGCCTGAGGTACACAGCCATACAGAGGCTAACTATCTAAAACAGCTACTGACTATGAAAGAAAAGCACCAATCAAGGATTACCTAACAATCTTCTGCTCCAAATTATAAGCTAAATAGAAACAGAAAATGTCACTGTCATTATCTTATGATTTTGAAACGAACCTGACAAAAAAAAAGAATATGAAAAGAAGATTAATTTTTTAACATATTGCCTCTTGCCAATCATAATCAAACCATCTGCTGGTTTAGTAAAGGTTTGTTAGCATTATTATCTCCACACTCTATCATTGTGTTGGAGTTACTCATTTACTTGTTTTATACTTCATATAATTCTGCATTTGTAGACTGTAGTCCCTTCTGTTTAATTCTTGCGACTAACTATTTCATTGATCATATTTAGGTGAATGTCTGCGTATTTCGCTGTAATTCAAACTTTGTAAGAATGTTTGAAGGTGTTCAGAAAGCTCATTACATGGATGGGCACAGGGAGAAGTTCATTAGGTTGGTCAATTATCCTAAGAACATTTCCACAATCGTTGCACATCCAATCCAATGCTCTCTGGACTAGCCACACCTTTTCCTTTGTATATTGAATTCCTATTGCTGAAACAGACAATATTTTGGGTACAGTTCATGTCAGCAGCAATATTCATGAGTTATTTTTTCCTCATGGTTTACTCTCTATTGATCTATTCTATAAGCAAAAGCTGTAAGAATGAAAGAAATTATTCTCGAACTCCAACAAGCACAAAATTGCCCACTGTTTTGGTTTTGTGGTACCCTAGAAACTTGGCATTTGTTGTAGCACTCTGTTGATTTAAACAGGTCTTTGTCTTTAGTGCTAATAATTTTGGTTTGATCCGTAAGAGATGCCTTGTGTTAGTGCTAGAGTTAATGTTCCTTTCAAATATAATAGACATGAACTTTTCCGTTGCAAACGATCTCTATGTTCTTTGTGTTTTTTCTTTGCGTGTTTTATGATATTTATGTTCAACTGTCAGAGCATGTTTGAATTTGAATTTGAGTAGTATGACCATGTTTTTTGTAGGCTGGAGGAGTCAAGCCCTAGGTCATCTGTACCTTCTGAAGTGGGAGGCGGCAGTACCTTGAGGTTCAGCATGTCTGGGTTTGGCTATGGTTCACTTAATGCAGTAAGGTCTTTCTTGTCAGGTGTTAGAAAGGGCCCTGGAAGACTCAAGTCAATTAGGCAATCTGTTACATCTGGTGCTCCTAAGACAGCATTTGCGGAAGATCTTAAATCATTTAAGAAGAGTATATTTGATCCCCAGGACAAGCTTCTTTTTCGAATGAATTGGGTTTTTTTCATGTCCTGCATTATTGCCGTTGCAGTGGATCCACTTTTCTTCTTCCTACCCATTATCAAGAACAAAGATGGCAACTCAAAGTGCATTGGTATAGATAAAAAATTGGCAGTGGCATCAACAATAATACGGACAGTTATTGATTCTATCTATTTTATACGTATGATCCTTCAATTCCGCACTGCTTATGTTGCTCCATCTTCTCGAGTATTTGGAACTGGTGAACTTGTGATTGATCCAATGCCAGTTGCTATGCGGTACATTAAAAGTTACTTCATAATGGACTTATTTGCATTGCTACCACTTCCACAGGTACAGCCCTTCATACCTTGTGTCAAACAATGTAGAATGATCAATTTAGTTGCATTAGAAATAAATATCTGTAGATTATTTTAGTTGCATATACAGCAACTGAGTGTAGCTGAGATGCGTTGGTCTTGTTGGCACACAAGAAGGGATAGGATACAAAATGAAGATATTCGGAATAGGGTCGGGGTGGCACCAATTGAGGAGAAATTGACTCTAACATAGGTTGAGATGGTTTGGACATGTCCAACGGAGGCCTCCTGAGGCGCCGGTGCGTAGTGGGGTTCTACAGGGGGTTGATAATGTTAGGAGAGGTAGAGGTCGGCCGAAACTGACTTGGGACGAGTCGGTTAAGAGAGACCTTAAGGAGTGGATTATCTCTAAGGATTTAGTTATGGATAGGAGCGCTTGGAGACTAGCAATCAATGTGCCCGAACCGTGATCTTTGCTTCCTTTTCTGTTTTCTCCTAACTCTAATTTCTGTTTTGGGTTTCACCTCTAGCCTACCCTAACTTGCTTGGGACAAAAGGCTATGTTGTTGTTGTATTTTAGATGTTTGCTAATCAAGATTACAGAATATATACCCTTTTCAATTCTAGCATGCAGGTTCTTATTTAGGAGGCCTGCCATGTTTCTATCACTGTTCAGCCCTCCTAAAATAAGAAATTCTGATATTGGGTTAATCTGGAGAGAGGCAGGATCATAATGTTCTATAATATGCACGGGAATCTGGCAAACCCGTCCTCACAGCTAACACTACTATCTTTCCAAAAACCCTAATCCCCATGATCCAATCATCCAAATATGGGCGCCACATCCACATGAACACCTTACTAGAACTGAACATATCAAGTTTGATCTCCTTTGTTCCCATTGCTCTTCTACACCAGAGAACATTGCATATCTGTGCATCTTTATATAAAACAATATCACTTTACTAACACACAAGAAACATTGGTTACTGCATAAAGCCGTTCATATTCTGAAATATGCGTGTTTTAATAATTCCCCCACTTTACATTTAGCTATCTCGTGGTGGCACCTTGTGTCAAACAATGTAGAATGTTCAATTTAGTTGCATTAGAAATAAATATTTGTAGATTATTTTAGATGTTTGCTAATCAAGAATACAGAATATATACCCTTTTCAATTCTAGCATGCAGGTTCTTATTTAGGAGGCCTGCCATGTTGCTATCACTGTTCAGCCCTCCTAAAATAAGAAATTCTGATATTGGGTTAGTCTGGAGAGAGGCAGGATCATAATATTCTATAATATGCACGTGAATCTGGCAAACCCGTCCTCACAGCTAACACTACTCCTATCTTTCCAAAAAACCTAATCCTCATGATCCAATCATCCAAATATTGACGCCCACATGAACACCTTACTAGAACTGAACATATCAAGTTTGATCTCTGTTCCCATTGCTCTTCTACACCAGAGAACATTGCATATCTGTGCATCTTTATATAAAACAATATCACTTTACTAACACACAAGAAGCATTGGTTACTGCATAAAGCCGTTCATATTCTGAAATATGCGTGTTTTAAGAATTCCCCCACTTTGCATTTAGCTATCTCGTGGTGGCTTCCAGATTGTTGTCTGGAGATATCTCCACATTTCAGATGGTCCAGATGTACTTAGTACAAAAAATGCATTGGTGTGGGTTGTCTTGGTCCAATATATTCCAAGGTTGTTACGGATATTCCCTGTGACTACAGATCTGAAAAGGACAGCTGGTGTTTTTATTGAAACTGCTTGGGCCGGTGCTGCTTACTATCTTCTATGGTTTATGCTGGCTGGTCATGTAAGTATTTCCCTGTGCTATGTATTACCACACATTGTTCTTTTGTTTTTTGCTCATCAGAAGCTTGCAGCAGTAACGGGGTTGATCTTTGTTAAAAAAATTATGTTATATAGTCCAATGTAAACTGTTAGTTTTCTAGAGGTAAAACGAAATATTAAGCATGCATTTTAGACATCATTAGCATCTCCATGTAATTGATTTTTGAACTTCTATTTGAAGTTTTTTCTCTGTTGACCTTTGATGCTCTTTCCACCTGTAAAATAAATACTCACTGCCAGCATTGTCTTTGAGATTACGGACCCCGTGGAACACTTTTTGTGGACTATTGTGGTAATTATTTTTTATAAAAATCTCAACACATGAAATTTTGTATTTTCGCTTTCCAGGGGGTATCTCTGGGCTTTATACGTCACCAGAAAAAAATCGCTCAATTCGGGGTCCGGTCGGTGAAGATATATACATTCAGGACAAATTTCGGACTTAGATGCCTTCCGGGCCGACGAACACTGTCGAAACGAATCGATCACTCCACGCCTCTGACTCCATCGTGATCTACCTTGTGTCGTTAGTCTCCGGTGTCGATATTTGGCACCAGTCGGACGATAGCGAATGGTGGCGGACCCGGCCGTGAACCGCGTCCGGTACGGACCCCGTGGAACACTTTTTGTGGACTATTGTGGTAATTATTTTTTATAAAAATCTCAACACATCAAATTTTTTATTTTCGCTTTCCAGGGGGTAGCTCTAGGCTTTATACGTCACCAGAAAAAAATCGCTCAATTCGGGGTCCGGTCGGTGAAGATATATACATTCAGGACAAATTTCGGACTTAGATGCCTTCCGGGCCGACGAACACTGTCGAAACGAATCGATCACTCCACGCCTCTGACTCCATCGTGATCTACCTTGTGTCGTTAGTCTCCGGTGTCGATATTTGGCACCAGTCGGACGATAGCGAATGGTGGCGGATCCGGCCGTGAACCGCGCCCGGTACGGACCCCGTGGAACACTTTTTGTGGACTATTGTGGTAATTATTTTTTATAAAAATCTCAACACATCAAATTTTTTATTTTCGCTTTCCAGGGGGTAGCTCTAGGCTTTATACGTCACCAGAAAAAAATCGCTCAATTCGGGGTCCGGTCGGTGAAGATATATACATTCAGGACAAATTTCGGACTTAGATGCCTTCCGGGCCGACGAACACTGTCGAAACGAATCGATCACTCCACGCCTCTGACTCCATCGTGATCTACCTTGTGTCGTTAGTCTCCGGTGTCGATATTTGGCACCAGTCGGACGATAGCGAATGGTGGCGGATCCGGCCGTGAACCGCGCCCGGTACGGACCCCGTGGAACACTTTTTGTGGACTATTGTGGTAATTATTTTTTATAAAAATCTCAACACATCAAATTTTTTATTTTCGCTTTCCAGGGGGTAGCTCTAGGCTTTATACGTCACCAGAAAAAAATCGCTCAATTCGGGGTCCGGTCGGTGAAGATGTATACATTCAGGACAAATTTCGGACTTAGATGCCTTCCGGGCCGACGAACACTGTCGAAACGAATCGATCACTCCACGCCTCTGACTCCATCGTGATCTACCTTGTGTCGTTAGTCTCCGGTGTCGATATTTGGCACCAGTCGGACGATAGCGAATGGTGGCGGATCCGGCCGTGAACCGCGCCCGGTACGGACCCCGTGGAACACTTTTTGTGGCCTATTGCGGTAATTATTTTTTATAAAAATCTCAACACATCAAATTTTGTATTTTCGCTTTCCAGGGGGTAGCTCTAGGCTTTATACGTCACCAGAAAAAAAATCGCTCAATTCGGGGTCCGGTCGGTGAAGATATATACATTCAGGACAAGTTTCGGACTTAGATGCATTCCGGGCCGACGAACACTGTCGAAACGAGTCGATCACTCCACGCCTATGACTCCATCGTGATCTACCCCGGTGTCGTTAGTCTCCCGTGTCGATATCTGGCACCAGTCGGACGATAGCGAATGGTGGCGGACCCGGCCGTGAACCGCGCCCGGTACGGACCCCGTGGAACACTTGTTGTGGACTATTGCGGTAATTATTTTTTATAAAAATCTCAACACATCAAATTTTGTATTTTCGCTTTCCAGGGGGTAGCTCTGGGCTTCTTTCAGATGGTCCAGATGTACTTAGTACAAAAAATGCATTGGTGTGGGTTGTCTTGGTCCAATATATTCCAAGGTTGTTACGGATATTCCCTGTGACTACAGATCTGAAAAGGACAGCTGGTGTTTTTATTGAAACTGCTTGGGCTGGTGCTGCTTACTATCTTCTATGGTTTATGCTGGCTGGTCATGTAAGTATTTCCCTGTGCTATGTATTACCACACATTGTTCTATTGTTTTTTACTCATCAGAAGCTAGCAGCAGTAATGGGGTTGATCTTGTGTAGAACTGATAACTTTTGAATCTTTGTTAAAAAACCATGTTAGTTTTCTAGAGGTAACACAAAATATTAAGCATGCATTTTAGACATCATTAGCATCTTATTGTAATTGATTTCTGAACTTCTATTTGAAGATTTTCATCTGTTGACCTTTGGTGCTCTTTCCACCTGTACATTTTGTCCACATCATGTAAAATAAATACTCTCTTGTCTGCATCATGTAAAATAAATACTCACTACTAGCATTGTCTTTGAGATCGCCTCCCATAATTTTCTGTCGCCAATCACGTTTCCCGTGATTCACACAGTTATACTGTTATTTTCTGCAGAAAGAGAATTCATTAGTCAGTATTGTTCGTTGACCATAATTTTCTTTAGGTGTTTACATATTCCCTGTGACTTATGCTTTAGTTATACTGTTTGTTGCAGAATGTTGGTACTTTGTGGTACTTTTTAACCATTGAGCGTGAAGATGACTGCTGGCATTCATACTGTGATCTCAAGGATGGATGTGGTAGCAGCTACTTGTATTGCAGTGACATTCATAATGGCAACTATGGCAGTTGGTCTAGTAGTACCCAAGTATTCAACCGGTGTGATGGTAATCAAACTAGTAACCCTTTCAACTTTGGCATATATCAGCAAGCACTGGTGTCTGGAATACTTGGTCCAGGAAATTTTATCTCAAAAATATGCTATTGCTTCTGGTGGGGATTGCAAAATCTAAGGTACTCCCTAGTCACTGTTGTTTGAGACATTCTTGTGATGCAGAATTTAATTTGTTTGGATAATTCCAAAGCTCAACAATGTCCAGAAAATGACCGAGGCTTGATAGAAATACATGTGGTTTTTCATTTGTTCCTAAGTGCATGTTTAATTCTGCTCACCCTTATCTGGGGAAAAAACCACTATGTTTTATGTGGCAGTGTGGCACAATGTTTACTTGAGAGAAAATTGTAGTAATATATGGGAAGAAATGGAGAGTCTGAAAGCCCTAGGGTTGTGGTGTTCCAAACATGCTGAATTTGATGTGTACTATATTATATGAGGTCGCACACTTAAACCAATATAGACTATTGTGTGCAGCTTCAAAGCACATGAAGGTGATTTAGGTTCTATTTAGAAGAGAGAACTACATGGGTTGGAGCCAAATGGCTGATAATATCTGTAGATGTATGGTTGAACATCTGAATTGAACTGTTAGTATAATTTGGTTTTCTAACTAAAATCTGTCCGATATCTGAATTATCTATTACCTGATGGCGCTATTGGATAGCGGTTAAGGACTGTTCTCTGCATGTCGTGTTAGTGTAGTCCAAAAAAGACGCGAATGTAACATAAGAAACATGGGTGAGTGTGTGTGTGTGTCTGGATGTTTTTATAAGGGCTCTCTACCCTTTTTTCCTTCTTAATATAAAAATACACAGCTCTCCTGCATGTTCGAGAAAAAAATGTTGTGCATTATGATTGTTGATCTAATTTAGTAACAAAACTATACTGATATACTGTTGTTGGTAACTGTCGGGGACAACCATAAGGGGTCCCCTAATCGTCGGGGTAATCACCTTCGCGAACGCAAAATCGACAACGTCATCAGGCTCCACACGGGTCTGGAGGACGTCCAAACACATAAGGCACCACGACCCACCATGACTTGGCGCGGCCCAACAGACGCACAAGCTCGCCCAGCAAGGGCGCTTCGAACTCGCTCCCCATCTCCGCCTCGCTCGAGGGTAGCCCACCCCCTCGAGCGAGCGCCTTACGATCTCCGCCTCGCTCGAGGGCAGCTTCCCCCCTCGAGCGCGCACTCCGCCCCGACAACAGCATTTAATGCCATGCCTTGCCGCCAGGCACCGAAGTCAGAAGATAAAATCTCCTCCCACGCCGCGACTGACAAAGCCAGGGCGCACTATGCTGCCAACCCCTCCACAGTGCGGACATGTGGCCGCTGTTCAAGGCGTGCGGAACACTGTGCGGACAGGCGGGCGTCATTCCAACGAACTGTACCACCTGCCCCCGACACTCCCCTACGGCGATACCCTCGAACGGGCATGGGGACACCCTCGAACGGGTGTACAGGCGGCAGCCGGACGTGAATCCCGGTCAACACGGCTGTCCGGGTAATGAAAGCCGAGTCCAATCCGCTGGCCCCGGTCACTGTGCCACCATCCCCCGTAATGGGCGGGCATGCGCGGCACTATTCTGACAAGGAACGCCACTCCGCCCCCTGTGTTGCCTACTCCCGTCCTCTCTCGACGATGAGGCCCTCGAACGGGCACGGGAGCGCCCTCGAACGGGCGCACAGGTGGCCATCAGGCCAGGACGACGGTCGAATCACCCCTCGAAACCGGATAAGTACAAGCACAGGAGCCACCATGCCGCCTGTTAGAGACGGAGCACGATCTCCACTTGCGCCCAGAGCGAGGATTCTCAAGGACGAACGCACGCCCGACGCAAGATCGCCCGTACTCCTCAACTGTAGCAATCTACTGTACCCTTACCCACGCCTACTCCTGTAACCCTCTCCCTCTTAGCCTATAAAAGGTGGAGCCGGGTGCCCATCAGGGGGAGAGGCCCATTAGAACACGAACACTCGTACGATCATCACCCTCCACGATATTGGCACTCGCCTCAATCATTCCATCTTCAGGGACTTGGAGATTTCCTCTCCTCTCCCGTCTTGCTTGTAGTCCCCCTCTGCAAGCACCCCAGTGCAAGATAATATAGCGAGCGAGCACGCCTTGCTGGACGTACGGCCCAGTGGCCGGAACTAGGATAAACCCGCGTCTCTGTGTTAGCGCTCTTGCATCAACCATCAGGGGACATTCCCGGCACCGACAGTAACTTACTGTATTTGAAGCTGTCCTTTGTTCTATCTGTTGGCTAATCCTGTGCAGGGTTCACAAAAACCAAAGTAGCCACCTGGTTCCATGTTTTCGTGATTAGTGACACTGATACCTACAGTAATAGTTGAAAAACTGGTGCTTAATTCGTCAATGTCTTGACAGTATGGTAGTATTAACACTTATGAAAGATGAATGAGCAACACATGAAAGAATGAGAAACTAATCAGTTCGAAATTTTGTGCAGTTTTGCTGAAATATGCATTCCAGTTAGCCATTATGCCTGCTATCTTAATTTCCATTTCCATTTTACAGTACACTTGGTCAAGGGCTTGTGACAAGCACATATCCTGGAGAAGTGCTATTCTCTATTGCAATATGTGTCCTTGGACTAATACTTTTTGCTCTCCTCATTGGTAATATGCAGGTAGAGTGATATTTTTTCCCCATCTATTCTTTTTATCCTTTCCTCTCTCTTTGCTTGATTCTGAGTTGAAAATTTACAGAGTTACCTACAATCAGTTGCTATACGTCTTGAAGAGATGAGAGTTAAGAAACGCGATGCTGAGCAGTGGATGCATCACCGATCACTGCCACCGGATATCAGACAACGAGTGAGGCGGTATGAGCGGTATCGGTGGTTGGAAACAAGGGGAGTAGATGAAGAAACTTTGGTTCAAACTCTTCCAAAAGATCTTAGGAGGGATATCAAACGACATCTCTGTTTGGGATTAGTGAAAAGGGTCAGTCGGCTGCTGAAACTATAGTTTCCTTCTTTTTTCAGTTCTTTCCTGTTATGCCTGCTTAATTTTGTTTTTTTGTTGTTGTTGCCTATAGGTACCTTTGTTTGAAAATATGGATGAACGGTTGTTGGATGCAATATGCGAGCGGTTAAGGCCTGCACTCTACACAGAAAATGAATACATTTTGAGGGAAGGTGATCCAGTGGATGAGATGCATTTTATTCTCCATGGTTGTTTGGAGAGCGTAACCACTGATGGTGGACGGAGTGGATTCTTTAACAAGGTCCAGCTAAAGGAAGGCTCTTTCTGTGGTGATGAGTTACTCACCTGGGCATTGGACCCAAAGTCGGGTGCTAATTTCCCAGCTTCCAGTAGGACCGTGAAGGCACTCACTGAGGTTGAGGCCTTTGCCTTGTGTGCAGAGGAGCTGAAATTCGTGGCCAGTCAGTTCAGGAGGCTTCACAGCAGGCAAGTACAGCACACATTCAGGTTCTACTCCCAGCAATGGAGGACCTGGGGAGCCTGCTTCATTCAAGCAGCATGGCGCCGCTATTACAAGAGGAAGATGGCGGAGCAGCGTCGCAAGGAAGAAGAGGCAGCAAACCGGCCAAGTAGCAGCCACCCTAGCCTTGGGGCGACCATCTACGCATCTCGTTTTGCGGCTAACGCCATGAGAGGGGTTCACAGACTAAGAAGCAAGGCTGTCCCCGCCACTGTCAGGCTGCCAAAGCCTCCAGAACCAGATTTTGGTGTTGATGATGCTAACTAACGAAGCAATCACACTGAACTCAGTTTGTAATTGTACTTAACCTTGTCTATAGATTGTGTACAAAATTCAAAGACAGCTCAAGGAGACCATGTTTGTAATCTGTAAAAAGCCCTGTAACCACACACGGACCTTAAGCGAGGATCTATCTTGTCTCTCAGGCGAACAGCATGTCGTCAACCACATGAGTCCTTTAATCATTTTTTTTCGCTTGTTTCCAAATGCATTTCCATTTTAAGAATCTTAAACAAATGTATTTCCAAATGCGGATGATACAGTTATTTTTTGAGTAAAGTGCATCCACGGTTTATGAAGGCATCATTGTTTCATTTTAGTCCAACAAGTTGCAAATGTTGCAATACAATACACCAAGTTGTCGGATACAGTGACATACGGTCTAAATACTGTAACAATATTTTAAGCCACGTCGTCTATTGGCGTGGAGGCACTAACATTTGGATAGGCATTAGATTTGGGACGGCAGAGTATGATTTGGATTTGAATTTTTTTGCATGTTCCGTGTAAACATGTATTAGGATTGAGAAATGAAAAAACGAGAAAAAAAGAAGATAAGGCAATGGCCACTGAAGATTGGATTCCCTACAAAAGAAACATCCGGCACATATCAATTCATGATATGGACAGACGTGATTTGTGATTGCCACTTTGTGATTGCCACGAAGCCTTGAACATGAGCGGATGACTGCATCAGGCTAGCATCTCCTAGCGAGGACCTTTTGGCATGGAGCTCGAGACTCCGTCCACCCTGATGAGGACCGGTGCAGCTCGAGCGCGGCGAATGCTGGGAGTGGGTAGCTGCAGCGAGGTGAGCAGCAGCTCTACCAACCCATGCGGCAACGGTGCGGAAGGCTCTAATGGTACCCGGCGTGGAGCATCAGAAGGTCGCTGCCTCTCTATCGAGGAAGATGGTATTTCGGATGGTTTTGGGAATGTCACTTCATGCAACAATTCCAGTAGTTTTTTTTTTTGCCTATTTCTTATCGGTATGTCTACCTTGGAGTGATGTATGTTTGGGTCCAGTCAAAATGGCATAGCACTGTATATTTGTACTTAGCAATTTAGCATCTGTTCACACGATAATTTTAGGGTTACAACAATTGAGCTTATGCTATAGGTGTTCTACGATGTGAGCGTGTTCAACTCTCCAATTTTATGTTTTAGCACATTCCATTATTTCAGTCCTCGTCGGCATACCACGTCCTCTCCTCACCATTGCAGCCCCTCTCAAGCTCATCCCTACCGCAACCCTTGCAGCCCCTGGGACGTGACATTACAAGATCATCAAGTTATGCTGATTCCTGGTTGTCATGCTGTACCAAATAGCATGAGGGTCTTTCTCTTGGCATATAGAAAGAAACCTTTAAATTGGCATGAAAGAATCAAACAAAAGCTGTTACTACTTTGTAAAACAAAAAAAATGTTGAAATGACACTCAGATGCCAAGCTTTATAAACACTAGGAACAGAAAACAGACAGAGACAGTACTGAACCAAATTTGACAAGCTATCTAACAGTTAGGTTTGAGAATTTTAACAACCCAATCATAGCCACATATAATTGGTGGCTGCATGTTGGATCAACAAATAGCATGATTGAACATTAGACTAATAATGCTCAATAAGTTTCTGACGCTACATAACACGGTTTTGCTCCAGAAGAAAAAAATGCAAACAGAATGTTGAAATGTCATATATGGATGTTTGTGCGCGGTATTCCCACCTTTTTCTTTTTTTGAGACTCGGTATTCCCAATTATGAGAGCGTCCACTAAACAAGGAAGAAAAAAACGAGTCTTGCTATGTATATATATGGATACAAGCGTCCACTAAAATGAAGTTGTATACTAAGAAAAGGATGGTTTAATTTCTGTCCAGCCTGTGAAAAGACTAGCATGAATTCCATTGCAGTTTGTGAAGGGAAGGAATGGTGTTGTCCCTCAGCTTTATTATTATTGTTATTATGTTTGCAAATAAAAAAGGAATAAAAGAAGATGAATAAAAAAAGAGGTTCCACCGAGATTTGAACTCGGGTTACTGGATTCAGAGTCCAATGTCCTAACCGCTAGACCATGGAACCATTTGTGTGAGGAGTGTTCTACGATCCTAGTCCTTCTTTGTGCGCGTCAACGGCAGTCATCTCCGAGCTCTGGACGCCACGTCGCGTCGTCTTCCTTACCCTCCGAGCACGAGCACCCAGTCGTCTCCATGGCCATTCCATCCACCACCGAATCAGTGATATATAAATAAATAAAAATGGTGGTGGTGCTGCCGCGCTGCCCTGCGCTATTATAGTTATAGCTTGCTCGCGCCCCCGCAATCCGCGGCGCTCCCTTCCTCCTCCTCTCCCGCCACAAAGCGCCGCCCCAGGGCAGCCCTCCCTTCCCTTCCCTCCGTCCGTCCGTCCATCCCCCAGGTCCCCGTGGCGGAGGCGGGCCGGCGGTCGGCCATGGACGTGGGCAGCGTCGACTGCGTCTCGCTGCCCGACGCCGCCGCCGCCGCCCCCGCGATCATGGAGGATGCCGGCCCCGGCCTCGGCCTCGGCACGCTCCTCGCCGCCGCCGGCAGGGCCTACCCCAAGGGCGCCAGCTCCGGCGGCGTGCACGAGCTGCTCGAGTGCCCCGTCTGCACCAACTCCATGTTCCCCCCGATCCACCAGGTCAGTTCCCTCCCTGCCCTCTTTGGATTGGATTTCCCTCACCTGCAGTTGGGATCTGAGCGAGCGCCTCCCCGCCCCAACTGTAACGAGCAATTGATTTCTAGGCCACAGCGCAACCAACAGAATCCTGCCCGCTCCTCTTCCTTCGTTTAATACCACAGGCACAGCACAACGTATGGGGATTTTCATTCATACTCTGTCCGACCGACGGAGTATGGAACAAAATTCATCATCGTTTTTTCCCTTCGCTTATACTATGGCATCCCAAATTCCACTTCCAAATTTACTATGCAAAAAGAAGATTTCCCATCACATCAAAATGTCATAACATGCATGGAGTACTAAATGTAGATGAAATCAAAAACTAATTACACAGTTTGTTGTGCTCTGCGAGACGAACATTTTGAGCCTAATTAATCAATTTTTGGACAATTTTTCATAAATACAAACGAAATGCTACAGCGGTGCAATGATTACGAAGTGACATCATACTCCTAAATTCACCCTCCCAATTCTAACATCTAAACAAGGCCTATATATATGATAAAAATTTCGACGGCAAGCAAATCATCCTCCGACACAAACTCTGCTCAATTGCCTTACCAATCACCTGCAATTGTGCTGCTTTCTTTAGTAAATTTCCGGTGCCCCATCATGCATGCTATGCTACTTCTAGTTGGCCTAATAAAGGGCAAGCAGCGAGTAACGAAACTGATCTTTCAATTAGTCCATCGATAACATGGCTCCTGCAAATCAGCAATCATTTAACCAGCTTGCGAAAGACTGGAGTAAAAACGAGTCATCACTAATCAATTATTCTGGCATTAAATAAACTCCTGAATCCTGACCCTGCTGCCCTACAACCTATTTGTCAGTTCAGTGGAATCTGAGGCCTTTCGTTGTCGCTTATTTATTTTCTAGCTCTAATTTCCTTCACTGGGCCAATTATGACCATCTTAAGTGGAGGGTGCATAGTTTGTTTGGGCCCAATCAACTTCACTTCTAAGGAAGCTACAGGGAAAGTAGTATGTTAGCAATTCTGGCATATGGGGGCCGCAGTGGCACTAACTTTGATTTGCACTTTGCACAGCATGGTGTGCACTGGCAATATGCATTTTGCTCTTATATGCTTGTTTACATCTTTTATAGGACGAAATTAGGACATGGTATGCTCTCCGGTAAATATTCTGCACCAAATAAGGAGGTATGAACTTCATTTTATATTGATTTGTTGCTATGGCTTCCAATTGTCAGTTGTTACCTTTTCTATCCTTGTGTTCTTAGTATGTCAATTATGATTGTTGGTGGTTACAAGAAGAACATTAGTGCATATGCTATGGATCTGCAGCAGCTAGACAATGGTGTTGTTGTGCCTCCTACTGGATGGGAGTGTAGCAAATGTGATAAAACTGAGAACCTCTGGATGAATTTAACTGATGGTACGATCCTCTGCGGGAGGAAGCTTTGGGATGGAAGCGGTGGGAATAATCATGCAATTGAACACTATGAACAGACTAAATACCCTCTTGCAGTAAAGCTTGGAACAATTACTGCTGATTTGGAAGCAGCAGGTAATTGTACACCTAAACACTTGTACTTTCTCATTTTAAACTTTCGAAAAAAATTCTCGTTTTTTGAATGGAAATTTTAGAAAATTGGATTCTGTATCGGTGTGGGAGGGAACCCCCAGGAGCGTGCGCGACAGCCACCGGAAGGTGCGGGACAGCCATGACGGCCTCATCATCCAGAGGAACATGGCGCTGTTCTTCTCTGGTGGTGATAGGAAGGAGCTGAAGCTCAGGATCACTGGCCGGATCTGGAAAGAGCAGCAGACCCCGGACGGCGCCTGTATACCCAACCTGTGTAGCTAAGTGGTGCAAATTCAAAAGAAATTGTGCTGATTTGGCCGGATATTTGTCTAATCCCATTGCCGTACCTTGCTATTCTTCTAATCGGGGGGCCATGATGCTTCGTGTTGTATCTTTGCTAAAGGAATATTAGGAGGGTAGGATGCTCCTGTAAATGAAATTGTGCATATGCCATCCGTTATCTCACAGTACAGCTGGGCCGATCAAGCTCTCTGCTGCCTGACAAATTTTGTGTTTCCCATCTGAAACTGCGTTTTGGTGGCCTCATGTTTTACTGCAGCAGAGTGGCCTTTCTGCGCCAACAGATCAAGGTTTCTTGTTATTTCATGCCCCTTTTCGGTTGTGGTTTCTGAAGCAGCCAAGTGGCTATGATGGATGCTCTTTTTTCGGCCGTGGTGTGTTTGAGGTGATGGGCCATGATTTGAGTGTATAACCAAACCGACCCTATGAACAATGATGTCTGAATGCAGGGGCGAAGCCGGTCGATGGAGTCACAGTCACAGGTGTCAGTTGTATTGGACACCGATGTCAGCTCCATAGTTAAACAGCATGGGCCATTAATTTTAAACTGATTTTGCAGAAAGTCGTAGGACCCCTGGTTGAACGAGTCTTTTGGAGTGGGACCTAGGATGGTACCGACAGTGAACTGTTAATGTTACAAACAAATGGTGGATCAGCACCGGCGTCGATCAACTAACTGCCCCTGTGATTTACGTACTCCCTATATATATGTATATATAGCCACCATTGATCAATAAAAATTACAGACAGAGATTCAATCTCATTTCCCTGAGTTCATTGATCATTTATTTACATTCAACGGTTCTTCAAGCCGAAGCTTCCACTGCAGCAATTGCACGCTGGCCCAATCCCAAGCAAAGCCGAGCCGGGCCGGGCCGCCACACATGAGCTCTAGCTAGCCGACCGCGCGGCGCTTCTTCTTCTTCTTCCTCCTCCTCTTCCGGCGCTCGCTCGCTCGCTGGTGCGCTCTCCAGCATGGTGTGCACTGAAATGGACATTAGTGATGCATATGAAATATAAGTGAAGTAAAAGGAACTAATTAGTGTCAAATGAAGTTTGAATGCTGACAAGAATGTTGATCTGGAGACAAGAAAAGGTTGAATATCGAAAAAGTTGACACGACCTCCAGTTACAGAGCTTTTGTTCTGGAAACAGTCAACATTTTTATTTCTCAGCAATTAATGCACTTTCAAACATCTTCTTGGATCATATTTTTTTACTTGAATGGGCAAATTGAATGCAGTGGAAACAACCAATGTCCAAAGTATGAATGCAGTGGAAAAAACAATGTCCAAAGTCGCCACCCAACCGCATCCACAAGGACGAGTGCTGCATCTCCTTCGACACACCGGTAACTAAGACCTCTCCCCTTGTGTTCCCTCTTCGCCTTGATTCGCTACGGTTAGGGTTTGACGCTACGCGGCGCTGTGTGCGTGTGTCTGCAGAGGTCGGAGGGGGGCCTGTACGTGCAAGTGAATGTTATTCTGAAATATGACACCTCCTTGGAACCACATACTTGATAACATATAAGCAACATCATGCAGTTGAGAGTCTCGGGGATCATGTAGCGCCTATGTAAAGAAGAAAAGGAAGGATAAGCTTATACAGTGTTTATTCTTGTTCTTAGGGCGATGCTGTGTTTCAGATTTTCGTGTACCTCCACATCGTGCAGCGCCGGAAACCGGAGCCTGACGAGGCGGATCGCCCGCTTAAGAAGCCCACCCTCTTGGCTATCGGTATGTGTTCTTCCTACTTGGAGACAAGCCATTATGCTCCACATGCAAGGCTAGAGTGCACAACCGTTGCCCTACATGCAGACAAGAGCTTGGTGATATCAGGTGTTTGGCACTGGAGAAAGTAGCCGAGTCGCTTGAGCTTCCCTGCAAGTACTACTCTTTGGGGTGCCAAGAAATCTTCCCATACTACAGCAAGATAAAACACGAAGCACAATGCGGCTTCAGACCATACAATTGCCCATACGCTGGTTCTGAGTGTGCTGCGGCTGGCGACATCCCTTATCTTGTTTCCCATTTGAGGGATGATCACAAAGTTGATATGCATAGTGGCTGCACGTTCAACCACAGATACGTCAAATCAAACCCACGAGAAGTTGAAAACGCCACCTGGATGCTGACGGTAGGTGTCTATAGTAACATCTTTTTCTCTTGATAATTATTCTCATAACTTTTGTACAAAACAGAATGCTGGCAAGACCATTCTCTTGATAATTATTCTCATAACTTTTGTACAGAACAGAATGCTGGCAAGACAAAAAAAAAGTGAAATTGATTTGGTGTCTTTGAGCAGGTGTTTCACTGCTTTGGGCAGTACTTCTGCCTGCACTTTGAGGCCTTCCAGCTCGGGATGGCACCAGTATACATGGCCTTCCTTCGTTTCATGGGAGACGAGAACGAGGCGAAGAACTACAGCTACAGCCTTGAGGTGGGCGCCAATGGCAGGAAGATGGTGTGGGAGGGAACCCCCAGGAGCGTGCGCGACAGCCACCGGAAGGTGCGGGACAGCCATGACGGCCTCATCATCCAGAGGAACATGGCGCTGTTCTTCTCTGGTGGTGATAGGAAGGAGCTGAAGCTCAGGATCACTGGCCGGATCTGGAAAGAGCAGCAGACCCCGGACGGCGCCTGTATACCCAACCTGTGTAGCTAAGTGGTGCAAATTCAAAAGAAATTGTGCTGATTTGGCCGGATATTTGTCTAATTCCATTGCCGTACCTTGCTATTCTTCTAATCGGGGGGCCATGATGCTTCGTGTTGTATCTTTGCTAAAGGAATATTAGGAGGGTAGGATGCTCCTGTAAATGAAATTGTGCATATGCCATCCGTTATCTCACAGTACAGCTGGGCCGATCAAGCTCTCTGCTGCCCGACAGATTTTGTGTTTCCCATCTGAAACTGCGTTTTGGTGGCCTCATGTTTTACTGCAGCAGAGTGGCCTTTCTGCGCCAACAGATCAGGGCTTCTTGTTATTTCATGCCCTTGAACTTTGAAAAGTTGAAGATTTGAAAATGTGGCCATTCTCTTGTGGTTTCTGAAGCAGCCAAGTGGCTATGATGGATGCTCTTTTCGGCCGTGTGTTTGAGGTGATTGGCCATGATTTGAGTGTATATAACCAAACCGACCCTACTTATCCTATGAACAATGATGTCTGAATGCAGGGGCGAAGCCGGTCGATGGAGTCACAGTCACAGGTGTCAGTTGTATTGGACACCGATGTCAGCTCCATAGTTAAACAGCATGGGCCATTAATTTTAAACTGATTTTGCAGAAAGTCGTAGGACCCCTGGTTGAACGAGTCTTTTGGAGTGGGACCTAGGATGGTACCCATCCGTTATCTCACAGTACAGCTGGGCCGATCAAGCTCTCTGCTGCCCGACAGATTTTTGTGTTTCCCATCTGAAACTGCGTTTTGGTGGCCTCATGTTTACTGCAGCAGAGTGGCCTTTCTGCGCCAACAGATCAGGCTTCTTGTTATTTCATGCCCTTGAACTTTGAAAAGTTGAAGATTTGAAAATGTGGCCATTCTCTTGTGGTTTCTGAAGCAGCCAAGTGGCTATGATGGATGCTCTTTTCGGCCGTGTGTTTGAGGTGATTGGCCATGATTTGAGTGTATATAACCAAACCGACCCTACTTATCCTATGAACAATGATGTCTGAATGCAGGGGCGAAGCCAATATAATGGAGTCATTTCAAGCCGAAGCTTCCACTGCAGCAAGCAGCCTTGCACGCTGGCCCAATCCCAACCAAAGCCAGGCCGGCCGGGCCGGGCCGCCACACATGAGCTCTCTAGCCGACCGCGCGGCGCTTCTTCTTCCTCCTCTTCCGGCGCTCGCTGGGGCGCTCTCCTCCTCCTTGCTCGGCCATGGATCTCCTCCGCTCGCACCTCCACAAGGTCCGCATCCCGGAGCCAACCAACCGCATCCACAAGGACGAGTGCTGCATCTCCTTCGACACACCGGTAACTAAGACCTCTCCCCTTGTGTTCCCCCTTCCCTCTTCGCCTTGATTCGCTACGGTTAGGGTTTGACGTGACTCGGCGCTATGTGCGTGTGTGTGCAGAGGTCGGAGGGGGGCCTGTACGTGGACATGAACTCGTTCCTGGGGTTCGGGAGGGAGCATGTGGAGTGGAACTTCGAGAAGACCGGGAATCCCGTGTACCTCCACATCGTGCAGCGCCGGAAACCGGAGCCTGACGAGGCGGATCGCCCGCTTAAGAAGCCCACCCTCCTGGCTATCGGTATGTGTTCTTCCTACTTGGAGACAAGCCATTATGCATATCTTGACTGATGCCAAAAGTTCAGACAGTAAATATTTATTTAATGTAAATGGGGACACCATATGCTGTGCTTATGCTTATCGCAGCTGCATACTTATGCTCAAGTTCCAGTGTGGACTGTTTGCAACCTAAGTGAGTCTTGTGTTCTGTTTTAGGTGATGTCGTTGTTCGTATTAGGACCAGTTTACCATGATTATTGCTTGAACTAGGTTGGGCAGAACAGGGTGTATTGTACATGCTATCTGGATTCACACGAAATATGTCAATTGTGCAGCATTGTCACCGAAATATTCAAGGAATGCTATAGCATATTTGCGTTCATTGTTTGCCTTTTTGGTGGTCAAATCTCTATGAATGCTAGTGTAGCTAGGTTGTGGTATTGCAATTTGCTGTTTGCTATTATCTGAAAATTAAGACCCTTGCGGTATAGATTTGAATTTATAGTGTTCCTGTGGGTTGTCATTGGGTTTTGTCATATCATTTACGATTAGTATGTAGACTATTAATGCTAAGTTTGTGTCAAGCATTGTCTATACGTCCCAGTAATTGTACACCTAAACACTTGTACTTTCTCATTTTAAACTTTCGAAAAAAATTCTCGTTTTTTGAATGGAAATTTTAGAAAATTGGATTCTGTATCGGTGTGGGAGGGAACCCCCAGGAGCGTGCGCGACAGCCACCGGAAGGTGCGGGACAGCCATGACGGCCTCATCATCCAGAGGAACATGGCGCTGTTCTTCTCTGGTGGTGATAGGAAGGAGCTGAAGCTCAGGATCACTGGCCGGATCTGGAAAGAGCAGCAGACCCCGGACGGCGCCTGTATACCCAACCTGTGTAGCTAAGTGGTGCAAATTCAAAAGAAATTGTGCTGATTTGGCCGGATATTTGTCTAATCTGTTGGTGGTTCCATGTGGCTTAGACTGCTTTTATCACATTCCTAGTGTTATGCAATATCAGTTCATATTCCTATTTAGTGTCGCGCAGTATTGGTTCACAATTCTGCTTGATTCTCTACCAACATACTGTTTTGCTTCTTCATTTGATGGAACTTCACCTGTAAAGATCTTTGATTTGCTTCTTCATTTGATGAACTTTCACCTGTAAAGATCTTTGATTTGGTTGGGAAACATCAAAAGTTGTGTGTGGTACTACAATTCATCTACTTAGATCCTATTTGCTTATTCAAGGAAACAGAAAGGAATACTAGCTTTCTTAGCCGTGCTACAGTGAGCACCCCTTGGCAATTGCGCTGTGTTATCCGCCAAGTAGGTTCGTGTCTGTGAGAAGATGTGCAGCAAAGGAGGTTTTTTTGCAACTTTGATGACATTTTGTTTGTATGGTGAGAGTGGAATTTTACATATTCTAAACCCATTTTATTCTTAATATAATGATATGCAGCTCTCTGATGTCATTGTAGTGAAACACAATGTACTCTTTGCTTTCTGCACCTCTAGTTTAATGGGATTACAAGTTTTGTGTACTAGTAAGCAAACTAGTTCTGTGGTCCTGTTACTACATTTAGAACATCCCAAGTGTTACAGAAATACCCTTGGTATTATTAAAATGAAACTGACATACGTTTGTTTCTGATATTTTCCCCCAATGTTATGTGATTTTAATAGGGTCAGGAAGGGATACATCCTCGCATGTTTAAGTCGGTTATTGCTTCGAACCATTCTGAATTTTCTAGTATGAGGCAGCAGGTAATATTCTTTGCATCTTTAATGACTATTTCCTCCATTTTTGAATATATAACGGTTTATGACAAGCTAATTAGTTCTAAAAATGGTTTCATTAATCTATGCAATTCACAGAGGTTGCTTTTATTGTTGATTGAAATAAATACCTGTTGATGCCATATTTTCTGCGACAGCTCAGACGTTTTCTCATACCCGGAAGACGATAGTGTTGAAGATCCACTATTAGCTCAGCACTTGTCACATTTTGGTATCGATTTTTCTTCACTTCAAAAGGTGAGCAATGATATTTGATTTTGCATCATTTATGTTGGATAATCTAGCTCTGTTTAGTAGAGCCTTTTGTTGTGATAAAAAATTGTAGAAGAATCAGATCTGGAATTATCATAGTGACAAATATATGTTATAGCACTTCCTCATTTAGACTAGCCTCCAAGCTGAGATTACATTTGAGCTGTGTTTATTGTATGTCAACTTCTTGACCGCTTGATACCAAGGTTGCTTGAATATGCTTGAACCCATATTAGCAAAAAAGAAGTTATTAGTAGATTCTGTTGCTATAGGAGTTATTGTAAACATCTATCTCATTGGACATGATATTTTGCAGGGAAGAAAATGTTAGTAATGGTGATGCCTGGTTCTATTCTTTTCTTGTTTCCATATTCATGGCGGCAAAATTATGTTTGGTTACATGGTTTATAATACGGGCTATGTTAATTGAACTGGTTTGCTTTTGTTCTTGCAGACTGAGATGACTACTGCTGAGAGAGAACTTGATGCCAACACAAATTATGACTGGAATAGAATACAAGAAAGCGGAAAAGATGCTGAACTTCTATTTGGACCTGGCTATACTGGTCTTGCAAACCTAGGGAATAGGTAAGGTGGTTTGACTTCATGATATTGTCTTATGTTCTCACAATTTTTGTAATAATCAAATTCCTCTCTTTACAGTTGCTACATGGCTTCAATAATGCAAGTCATGTTTTCAACTCATCCTTTCATATCGAGGTTGGTTTTACTTCACATTCTTTTTTTTAATCCATTGTTACATTTATCTCATTTTGTCCCCCCTTTACATGACCCTTATTTGTTTCAGATACTTTGAGAAGCAGAGTTTGAAAGCTGCATTTGCAACTGCACCTGCTGATCCAACATTGGACCTAAACATGCAGATGTAAGTTTACACTAGCTGAAAGTGCTGATCATCTGGCTTTGTTTATGCGCACGTGTGATAACGTTGTTGTTTATCTAGTTAAGCTCTGATATCTTTTTCTTAGCTTTTATTGCTAGTTATGTCTTTCGAGAGATTACATTAGTTTGATATTTGATCATTTGTTCCTTGTGCTTAAAGTAAAGCATCATAACTTGGCTATCAATTCCATTAAAATTACTAGAACAACAGCATCACAAATGAAATGATCATCCCTAAATTATTTATTCTTTCAGTGAACCAACCCTTTTCTTTTCTGCCATCACATGGGAAACACAGCTGGGCCACCTGGCACTTTTTACGTAGTGCAAGTGTTAACTATATTGAAACTAAGCATGTAGCATAATTGACAGGAAAATTTTGTGTCGCCATCTATTCAAGCTATCAGTTAGCAGTTACATTTCTATGTAAGATCTGGTCAATATGCATTTTGCTCTTATATGCTTGTTTACATCTTTTGTATGACGAAATTAGGACATGGTATGCTCTCCGGTAAATATTCTGCACCAAATAAGGAGGTATGAACTTCATTTTATATTGATTTGTTACTATGGCTTCCAATTGTCAGTTGTTACCTTCTCTATCCTTGTGTTCTTAGTATGTCAATTATGATTGTTGGTGGTTCCATGTGGCTTAGACTGCTTTGCAAGAAGTGTGATTATGTACTACCACTTTAGTAGCTCCACATTAACACCTTAAACCAAACAAGCTAGCATAAATTGGTTCTGTGATCTGCATTCTATTACTGAACTTTCCTGGTTAGTTCTGATATTTATAATTATCTTTAATGTGAGGATTTGAGTTCATGATTATTACTCAGGAATTTTGGAAACCCCTTAATATTGATTCCTTTGCTCATTTGAGTTTTCCTGATCGTAGAGTATTTTGTAGAACACTGGTGTTATGTACCGATTTCAAATTGTGCTTGTTTGTAATGACTGGATCTTTCTATTATTTCTGTGGAATGACACTGCAGAACAATGTTTTTAGCTGCTTATCACCGCATGTTCTATTCATGTAGCATAAATGGTTGTAAACAAAAAAATATATATTTCATGCAGGACTGCTGGCTTTAACACCTTTCCTGATTACCTAGTGCTGCATATGCGCAAGTTTGTAATGGAAGCAGGATGGGTGCCAAAAAAACTCGGTAATACTCCCCATTTTGTCTATGTGAGCACTCATGTTGCCAATTGATACAGTGGTTTTAAAGTCCATTTGATACTCGTTTCATAGAGACCTTCCCCTTACAGCACATGTCCAGTATTCACATGACATTTTTCAGACTGTTCTGAGCGAGTAATCCACTTTAACCAGATTCAACTCAGCATCTCTGGTCCTGAATTTGATTAGAATCAGTAAATGTTTCAGCAATCTCAACTGTGGAATTGAAGTTTTAAAACAGTCTGATAGTGTATTGTTTTCCGCAATAGTTATTATTTTGGTTGGAATGTGATGTTATTCAACTGTTTTCTCGCCCTATTTTAGATACCATGGCTCATGGCTGTTTATCTCTCTCTCAGATGTTTATATAGACGTGCCAGATACAATCGATATCTCGCATATGCGCAGCAAGGGTGTACAGCCCGGGGAAGAGCTGCTACCTGAAGGAGGTTAGAATTTCATTTATTAGTTCTCTGTTGTGTTTTTCTTCAGCTTTTTTGACTTTGCCTTGCTCCAGCTTCTGGTGACAACAAAGCCGAGCCTGCTCCACCTGTTGCCAGTGAGGATATTGTGTCCCAGCTTGCAAGCATGGGGTTCAATTACCTTCATTGTCAGAAAGCTGCTATTAACACATCAAACACAGGAGTTGAGGAGGCAATGAATTGGCTCCTCTCACACATGGATGATCCAGGTTAGTATGCTACCATGATTATTTGAGTTCATAACCACTTCTCATTATAAAGTAATCAGCTTGTTCGTGGAAGTTGCAACTGTCACATAAGGATCTGTTCTCTATCTAAACACTATTTTGTGTTGCAGATATAAATGATCCAATATCAAAAGATTCACACGCCTCTGAACAATCTGTTGATGAAGCAAGTGTTCAAACTCTCATTTCCTTTGGATTTGCAGAAGATATTGCCATAAAGGCCCTGAAAGCTTCTGTAAGATTTTCTTTTATAACCTATTGTTTTGAATAGGCTGTGGTCTTGAGATTCTTAACCTTCAGAAAGTTAGTGGTTGCAAATCTGCTCCTATACTCATCCTCTAAAATATTGCATTTCCCTCTTCCACATTTTTCTGTGTCAACTTTGCATTATTGTTGGCCCTGTTTTGATGTGAATACGTGATACCCTTGTTTTGTTATGTGTTAGGGTGGTAATATCGAGAAAGCTACCGACTGGATTTTCAACCACCCTGAAGCATCAAGTTCAGCATCTGCTGCCGACTCTTCCACTAGCAATGTAAATGCTGAGGACACTTACATACCAGATGGAAGTGGCAGTAAGTTTTGCTAATCCCTTTCATTTCCTTTAGCCCTTTGTAATTATGCAACACTCATCTTGAGCCATGTTTGTTTTGAAAGGTTTACCTCTTTAATATTTGTATATGTTATCCGAAAAGTAGATGCAGAAACTGAATTGGCTATATTTTTAAGAAGATTGTTGTTATCTTGAAAAACATTGGAAAGATATATGAACTTAGAAAACAAAACAGGTCCTATCTAGTTTGGCATACTTGATG
>OAMR01000609.1:224288-272060 GCA_900205405.1 Echinochloa crus-galli | reverse complement strand
GGGGGGGGAGAAGAAGGGGAAGGAGCCCTGGCAGCTTACCAGCCAAAAACCACGGACAACATGAGATTGTAGCATGCGCTTGACAAAGTTAGGATGTTCTGCTGGCAGCTTCGCTTGTACCTCCATAGCTCTATCCATCGCAGATCCATAGCTGCTATGAACACTGCGATGTAATTGCATAAGTAGACAAGCTTGACAAATTTCAATTGCGACAAAGAAAGGACAAGTTAAAGTACCTTGCACTTATCCTTTGTCCAGGACTTTTCTCGCTCTCCACTCCCTTTGATGCCAAAACCTTTCATAACCGAGGGGGAATTAGGAAATTACAAAATCTGGAACCATAAAGTTTTGCAGTTGCAGTAGATGAAAATTATGATATGAAAGGAAGAAAACTAAGATATATTTCAACATCATTTTGTAAGTGATATTGAAGGTATTGATTTTGTGAATGGAGTAACTAGAAGTTGGAAAAAAACATAAGTATTACACCCTTATGTACACAAGAAAAATAATGCAACAGTGCCCCTACCATTAAAGGAATATCCTCGTCTTCATCATCAGTATCACCACAATCAATTGCTAAAGGCTGGTGGGCAGTGACGATAGCGAGCTCACCATCCTGCAATCATTATGCAGTTACCATGTGATGGAAATATCAAGTCAATTGAAGCAATATATAGTCCGATCACACAAACGCGCATAGAATCATCGATTACTGATGGTACCACGTAATAATGGGCATTGACACAAGAACATAGCAAATGATTTCTGGACTTCATCTTAGTTCATCAAATACAGTTCGAAACGGCAAGGACGATCAAAATTAGGAAACAAAAGAGACCTGAAGGACAACACATTCTGTGAAAGCCATGGAAGACTATCAGAAATGTCAGAGTTCAGAACTTTTGAGCCACCTTCTAGCTTCTACAGTTTTGAAGTGCTTAACCTATTAACCAAGGATGCTGATTTGGCAATCATTGTGCTCTCCTAACACCTACGGGAATTAAAGATTCCTTTTTTTCATTTCAGTAAGATGAAAGAATTTGTGCCAGTTTGAAGCCACTGGTAAGTCATTGCACGCAGTTCCTCACCATGGGTACAAAGCCATCTTCCTTTTCACTCTCGCCGCTGCTGCTGCTGCTGGAACTGTCAAGCAATGCGAGCCTCTGCTTCACCAACGCCATCTTCTGCTCCATCTTGCTCTCAACGGATTGGGGACCAGGTGGCCTCCCCCTCTTCCTCTGAAAAGCAACCAATCAAAGCAGAGGAACGAATTGATTATCTATCTATCTATCAGTAAGAACTTAAAGATTGAAGCTTCCCTTGTTTCAAAATCACATCTGACAGTTAGTGGTAACAAATCGACCAAAGAGGAAAAACAAAATCTTGAGCGGTGAAATGAAATCTTTGCCGGGAACGCTGAATGCTACTGTAGAAACTGCCCAAAGCAGATGCATGAAACGACCAATCGACCAGGGAAAGGAAAAGAAAAAAGAAAAAAATAGCGGAGCGATTGAAAGAGCGGAGAAGATGAATGCTAAAGAAAATTTCGTGCTTACTGGATGTTAGTAAAAGAAAATGAAGCGCAAGAAAGTGAACAAAACCAAATATTATTTTACAGAAAAGAGCGGCGCGGAATGCTAACTATTAGCAGACGATTAGAGGAATAAAGAAGCAGACCTCGATGATGGTTAAAGAAATGTACGGAACAAAGAAGTCAATGACATAGGAGGATGAAGGAAGAAAGGAACTTGCTTTGAGGGGCGGATCAATCGCCATTGCCTCCGCAATGCACTTCTGGAGCCCTTCCTGGTGGCTGCTCGGGGAAATGAAAATGATTCGAAGTTCAAAATGGGGATGTGGGAGGGGAAGAAGGCAGAAAGGGGGAGCAGTTCCCTATAAACAACGGTGGTAAAAGTAGAAGCCGACCGTTCAGCTACAGTGATTTATGGATTTGATGCGATGCACAGCTATTTCCACCGAAGAATGGCGTTTTCATTTTTTAAAAACCTTCCACCGATAGAGAGTACAATGCCGTTTCTGCATTCTTTTCTTTAGACGGAACATTTTGATTACAACTTTAAAAAAAGACCGTTGAAATACGGGAGATAACCGTATCTCTTTGACTCTTTGTGTTGCTATGGGGGTGAATCCGTCTCTTTAATAACAACTGGATTTCAGCCCTTTTTTAGGTTCTTTTTTAGAAAATGAAAATTAATCCAGTCTTGACCATGGGGCTACGGCCAAGATAATTTTAGTTTCTATACCTCTTCAAGATATATCACCCTTTAAAGATGACACTGAGCTTCACGTTTACACGATGTGAAGTAGTCAATCGGTTTCTTTTCTTTACCATAGTAGTCGTAAGTCTCTTTTCCCACTTGTAGAAGGAATTATAGGTCCGATTAGTTAACAAATAAAATGAGTAAAATTCTTTGTTCTTCTCACTGGTAAAACAACTATTAGCCCTAATATTGTCCCGTGCTCCCTTGACCCACTCCATGCCCTTACTCTAATACTTAAACTACAAATATATATTTTTAAAGTAAAACAATTTTATATTAACCTAAAGCTAAACTGGTGACCATACCATTATGCCCCATCGAGCTTTTACTGTATTTCCAGTGGATTAGATCCAAGGCCAATACTCTCACTCAACTCAATGGACACATGCATACGCACGTACATTAAACACCTTTTGTTCGTTCAAAAGATCATAAGATTGACGAATTGATGTATTGTCCAAAGGAACAAATATCAAGAGATTGTCGAAATGATGTACTCCGTACTATCCAAAAGAAACGTTTTTTTTTAGATTAATCCAAAAGAAACGTAGAGGTGAGCAAGAGTTATCTGGATTTGATTAAATGTATAGTGTCACATGGCCCAATCAAACACAAGGTGCCGTGTGCGGAGGCCTTGGTCGCCCATGGATAAGTGTCCATGGTAGGCGAGCGCGGAGGACATGTTCTTGATATTTGGTGTTACACACTTACACGATGTGAAGATTGCCAGATCTAATTAAGTGGTGACACTAAGCACTGGAAAGTGTAAGTAGTATAAATTTGGAAAAAAAGAATAATCATGGAAAATGTGGCATGTGATTGCGGAAGCATGCCGGGGGAGGGAGGGGAGGGAGAAAGATAGAAAAGTTTCAAAGAAAAGAGAAAGGGAAATCAATATTTTGGGAGGGAGAGTGGTAGAGCCAAAAGGTAAACATGTCTCATTTTGTCTAGATAGATTGACATGTATAACGTTTATTTTTGGATGAGACTACAGTTACCATTAGCTTGCGTCAGCCTTTGACTTTAGCTCACTATTAGTGAGTGTTTGGTAGCTTACCAAACTAATAAGGTTACCATGCTCAAAAAAAACTAATAAGGTTACCGGATTTTCATACCCACGCATTTGGTCCAACGTCACAAACTATAGCTCATTAAACTTGTTTTAATTCTAGACTACGTGACGTTTGTGAAGAAATTGTTCTACGATTTCACTCACGTCTTCGGTTGAGAAGGAAAAAAAAACTGCTGAGTCGGTCCGTTCTCGGGTTCATTTTGGTGTTGGCCGATGAAAGGCTAGCAAAGATGTGCACGCACGGCACGAACGATGTGACTACTGCTTGCTGCTGCTTGCATCGCTCTGCACAACATAAATAGTGGGCTGGCTCTGTTGCTTTTCGATTCCGTGTTCGATTGATGCACTTATGGCATTGTAAAGACGATGATTTGTACTAGTGTAGTAGTATTCTCCAAATCGGATGCTCGATCTGCTCATTGCTCTGTCTAGCAGGGAAACGCGCAATCCCTTTGCCAAATATATCAAGGTTGGAGCTGAATTGCTAGGCACACAACGCAACAACCACTATGGCTCTTTAGAACACACAATAGTCTATTCATTCAATCAAGCCCACAGAATTCCATCGGAGTATTTACGGTTCTTGTAGTTCAAACGCGGAGAATTTCACGACGACTTTCACAGATCAGGGCTGGAAAGTTGATGGGGGGAGGCGAAGAAGGCAGAAAGGGGGAGCAGTTCCCTCCCTATAAACAACGGTGGTAAAAGTAAGCCGACCGTTCAGCTAGAGTGATTTGTGGATTTAATGCGACGCCCGGCTATTTCCACCGAAGAATGGCGTTCTCATTTTTTTACCTTCCACCGATAGAAAGTACAACGCCGTTTCATGGTCCTTTCCATTCTCATCTTCTAGCACAATTCCAGTGTCATCCTTTGGCAGATGTTTGTTGCAAAAGTAAGTAGGTAGACCCTATGGAGGAACACACCAAAGTCAATTGCAAATAAAGCCAACAAGGGGAATTGACCCAGATGGATGAAAAAAAATGTGACATAGCTGCACATTATTGGTTGAAGCACAAGTACTCTTTCTAAAGGTAAGATAATAAAGAAATGACCATAGCTTGCACATATTTTGGACTTGTATCTGTGCTCTCCCAAAAGCTAAATTTCAAAGATCTGTGTGATATCCCTAGTCCTACTATTTCAGTAGCCTAGTGGCTGGTTGTAAACCAGGCCCCTCAACATGATATAAGATCCGAATACTTCCTATTTTCAAAGACATTTGTGTGTTAATTTGGTATTCTGACTGAACAGGTAACTGAATGAATGTTTCTTCAGGTTCCATGCATTCCCAAGGTGTGCTTCCATTGTTGTTCGTAAAGAAGCCATAACCAAATCTTCAACATTGATCAAACATTCAAATAGCTAGTAGCCGATGGCAGCTTACCAGCCAAAAACCACGGACAACATGAGATTGTAGCATGCGCTTGACAAAGTTAGGATGTTCTGCTGGCAGCTTCGCTTGTACCTCCATAGCTCTATCCATCGCAGATCCATAGCTGTTGTGAACACTGCGATGTAATTGCATAAGTAGACAAGCTTGACAAATTTCAATTGCAACAAAGAAAGGACAAGTTAAAGTACCTTGCACTTATCCTTTGTCCAGGAAGCCTTCTTTTCTCGCTCTCCACTCCCTTTGATGCCAAAACCTTCCATAACCGAGGGGGAATTAGGAAATTACAAAATCTGGAACCATAAAGTTTTGCAGTTGCAGTAGATGAAAATTATGATATGAAAGGAAGAAAACTAAGATATATTTCAACATCATTTTGTAAGTGATATTGAAGGTATTGATTTTGTGAATGGAGTAACTAGAAGTTGGAAAAAAACATAAGTATTACACCCTTATGTACACAAGAAAAATAATGCAACAGTGCCCCTACCATTAAAGGAATATCCTCGTCTTCATCATCAGTATCACCACAATCAATTGCTAAAGGCTGGTGGGCAGTGACGATAGCGAGCTCACCATCCTGCAATCATTAAGCAACTACCATGTGATGGAAATATCAAATCAATTGAAGCAATATATAGTTCGATCACACGAACGTGCATAGAATCATCGATTACGGATGGTACCACATACTAATGGGCATTAACGCAAGAACATAGCAAATGATTTCTGGACTTCATCTTAGTTCATCAAATACAGTTCGAAACGGCAAGGACGATCAAAATTAGGAAACAAAAGAGACCTGAAGGACAACACATTCTGTGAAAGCCATGGAAGACTATCAGAAATGTCAGAGTTCAGAACTTTTGAGCCACCTTCTAGCTTCTACAGTTTTGAAGTGCTTAACCTATTAACCAAGGATGCTGATTTGGCAAACACTTTGCCCTCCTAACACCTACTGGAATTAAAGATTCCTCGGAGTATTTACGGTTCTTGTAGTTCAAACGCGGAGAATTTCACGACGACTTTCACAGATCAGGGCTGGAAAGTTCTTGTACCGGTGTACCAGGATTGTATGTACTTATATACGTACAACAGGTTGCAAACAAACAAACAAACAGTAGTCATCAGATGAGAAAGGGAGAGGAAACGGAAGGAAGGGAGGATACGATGGGAGGAGACGGCGCCCTTGACATGAGCAGCGATTTCAGGAACGCCTTTACGCTTTGCCGTCCTGGCACGCAAGGTGTCTTCCAGTCCCCAGCCAGTCCATCAGTCGCACCAGCCAGCTTCTCCTTCCCAACCCAAGCTCCGCCTCCGCTCCCCCCATTCCCTCCATCCAGTTCGTCTCCCTCAGCTCCCCCCTTTCTCGCCTCTCGCTACCAGTAACTAGAGTACTAAAACCCTCTTCTTCCTCCCCCAGCGCGAGGGCCGGGCCGCCGCCGGTCAGGTCAGGACCTCTCAAAGGTGCGGCGATCTCCCAACAGCTCGTCGTTGTTCCTAATTTCATCTTTTCGTCTCTTGTACTCGCGTTTGCCCGATCGATTCTTTGTTGGGCCTTTTCTTCTCTCCGCCGGGATTGTGGTTTCCTGACGAACGGTGCCATGAAAGATTGTTTCTTTGACCACGGACGCCTTTCTTTTTCTCGGTGGGGTTCTTGATCGTGATGCGCTGATGCTCCTGCTGCTGGACGGGGACGCTTCATGTTTATCCCTCCCCTCCGGGTGTCTCGCTCGCTGCGCAACTAGTCCGGGATTATTTCGTCCTTTCCTTTTTTTTGGGGGGGTCTGTTCTTGCTCTTGGGGTTTGTGGTGTCACGCCTCCATTGGACCGAGAGGCCGACCTGGCGTCAGGCACGCACTGATTGAGGTCGGGGTTTCGGTCGCTGACAACCGGGCCTCACGCCAACCGGTTCATGGAAATCAGCGTGTTGTGCTACTTGGAAAGGAAAAGGGAGATACTTGCCGCGTTGGGATTCTCCAACCAAGATGATAAATTCCCCACTTCTCCGTTCCTTTTCTTCTGGTTCGCTTGTTCTTATGACGAAATTAAACGATTTCTTTGTAAAAAAAAGGTGCTTCCGTTTATGCGTATCTGTTCATGTGCCTGCGATCTCGACCTTTCTGGTTTCTGCAGATTAAATTCACCATCTTTCCTGTTGGTAGTTACGAGCAATGGCGTCTAATTTTTTGCAGGTGCTTTTTTCTCTTTGCTGATTCAAAGAAAGGATGGCTCTCAAGAAGCTGCTGCAGCTGTTTTGTGTCAGCAAGAAGGATTCCAAGAAGAAAGGTGCTGTAGCTTTCCCTGGTTATTATCAGAACAACTGTCTATCTTGCCAATCTTCTTTCCACCCTGTTTCGTCTGTCAGTCCTGTATTTTTTTTTGGAAAAGGGATGCTTTATTAATTTTCAGTTGAATACATCTGTCAGTCCTGTATTTGGGCACGGTTTTCTGGTGCCATTGCACAGCAATCTAATGGTCCACCAGTTATTGTGGGCTGGCTGTTTTATGTTTCTCTACATGGTTATAATTGGAGGACTCAATCAGTGTGCTATGTTTCAGGAGTCACACCTTTTGGACTCGTAAATATCTTGCTTCTGTGAGACTAACCGGGCACATCAAATTTAGGAACCCAGCAAGCAGATATATAGATATATAAACTTAAAAAACACTTTTATGGACCATGAGAAATGTAAAAATGATATTGTGTGCTCTGTTTCTTATTGAGCGCATACATTCATACAGCAATTCTGCTGCAGATAATGTACATTGATCAAGATAGTAAAATCGGGTGCCTTGATATAATCTGAGACTCAAGACTGCCCATATATTTGAGTATAATATTCCGTATCTGTGTGTGATTACATGCGAGTCCCATTGTTTGTATTTTTTTTCATAAACTGAATGATTTTCTAATGAACGAATGATCTGTTTATGCAGGCAAATCTATCGATCCACTTTGGCGAGGTAATGCTGAATTATACATATGTTCTCCTCTGCCCTGATTATATATATTTACCTCAAAGCAACATGGGATTTGATCTGAGCATTTATTATATGTACTATTGGCACTTGGCAGTTCCACAGTTCAAAGGCCGACAAGGCTCTAAAACTGATAAGGAACACATCTTACTTTGTCACTGAGAAAAAGTTAAAAGTGGTGGAAACCCTTCGGACTGATATTAGTAAATTAGTAAGGTGCTCTCTGCTCTGTCTAGAAGAGAGCCGAGTTTCAGTCATATATTTCATAAGCATACTCTCTTAGGTCTTGGAGATTCAGCTTAGTCAGGGGACTGATACAATTTTTATCTTATAACGTTTCTTATATTTAACAACTAGCTCCTTAAACTTTAAAGAAGCACTACAGTTTCAACATTATCAAAGGTTCAAATAGCTACCTTTCATTGGTCGAGTGACAGTTCGATTCTGCAATTCCACATGTGCAGTGTTACAGTAGAGACCCAGTTGAGACTTGAGATAGTCTAGACTGTATTTTGGACCATATATCTGCCCTATGCTCGATTTGCATCGTAATGGCATTAGTTGATAATCATTTGTTACATCCTGGATTTCAGCCTCGGCTCCACACTCCTCTTTGAGTCTCAATGCAAATAAGAGTCATTTGGATCCCTGTTCAAGTGGGACTGGCACTGGCACTGTGCTAAGCGTACAAAAACTCACACCCGAATGCTCAAGTATGATTTCATCATTGGCAAGGGAAGAACATGGAAGTGGGAGTAATGATTACATGTCATTTAACCAATTCGATGTTGTTCAAGATTTCTCTGATCACTATTATGCAAAAACATCACCAGGAAAAGTATGATGTGTGCCTGTCTCATTTTTTGAACCTTTCAGCTATTAAATCCGACTCTGATTTTCCCACATCAAAATTTGTGACCAGGCCACCAAAGATTGGGTGAAAGCAGTCCAAAGTGAATGGAATCTTCTACAGAAAAATCTACCTGGTCAGTTCATATGTCTATTTGATGAATTGTACACTTCTACTCATCAAACTATCTGTACTTCTACACAGTAAGTACGGCTTGGCATTTCATCCATTTACTGTGACCAAAAAGCTTTTTCAGGTTATGTTTTATCAATGTTTTGTTTCTTGTTTCTGCCAAACTGCCACAGATTATAGCTATGGAGAACCAAAGGAGACATGGTTTCTATACAATCATCGCTTACGCCATTTTGTGAAAATTCTTTTCCATAGTAATCTTGTTACACTAGCATATTGAAGGTGTTCCGAAGTAATTGTTTTTTATATTAGTAAAAATTGAGAAAAATGTAACAATGTACATGTGTAAAATCATGTGCCCTAGTCAAACACTATGTCATTTCTCATGCACGTCATGTCTGTATGATTGACATTTGAACCTGATAATCCTTATTCTTAATTGGAGAATTAAGAATTGAAACCAGCTAGTGTATTTTTTATTGCTGCCATGCTGCTAACTTGGATCGATTTGGTTTCAATTATGCAGAATCTATATATGTTAGAGTTTACGAGGACAGGATCGATCTGCTCAGGGCTGCTATAGTTGGGCCAGCTGGAACTCCATACCATGATGGACTATTCTTCTTTGATGTCCGTTTTCCTTCTGAATACCCAAAATGCCCACCAGTATGTGACCACTTGACACCATCTTTCCCTTTAATATTTCTATTGGCATAGCCGACCACAATATTTTGTAAAATCTACTTGATCTGTGCAGAAAGTTCGTTACCATTCTGGTGGACTTCGGTTGAATCCAAACCTGTATGAGAGTGGAAAAGTTTGCCTGAGTCTTCTGAATACCTGGTGGGGTAATGGATGCGAGAAGTGGGGCAAGTCAAATTCCACCATGCTGCAGGTGCTGGTATCCATTCAGGGCCTTGTGCTGAATGATAAGCCATACTTCAATGAGCCGGGAAACAAAAATTACGCTAAAACAACAGTCGGTGAGAAGAATTCCTTGGCCTACAATCAGTCGGTCTTTCTGCTATCCTGCAAGACAATGTTGTATTCACTCCGGAAGCCTCCTAAGGTGACAAATCCTTCATCTCTTGATATACAGTACTATATTACAATGCCAGCTACTCATAGTTACGGCTGTACTTGTACCGTTATTCAGGAAATTGAACTCCACATATCCAATCCACAATAAGCTCCGTACTCCACTGTTCTTACACGCTTCTCCTTCCCTGCAGCATTTTGAGACCTTGGTTGTGCGCCACTTCCACGAGCGTGAGCATGCCATCTTAGACGTGTGCAGCGCTTACATGTCTGGGGCAGTCGTTGGATCATCTGCTGGGAGTAGCGCCAGATATGCATGTGACAAGTGCTTTGCAGATTTCATAAAGTCACTGACGCTGTACACTGAACATCTCAGCACCGAGTTTGCTGCAAACAGAAGTCGCATGCTGGAACTGGAAAGGCAGGCATTTCTTGGTTCTTTTGATCCTGTGGAGGAGATTGTACCAATCAGCTAGAATTCTTTTGTCAGAACACCGACCATTGCATTTCACCTTTCCAAGTCCTAACTGAAAGATGAAATGGTGTGATAGGTCACAATTCACACGCTTTATGTGCACTGCTAGGTTCTTGAAGGTGCACAGCGTAAAAAAGGCTTTTATATCTGGTAGAAGAATTGTTCTTGTCAGATATTACATATTTCTGGTGTCGGGTCACCTATTTGATTGATTCTATAAAGAAAATTAGACTCATTCTGTGCCATTTGACTTTGAACAGCCTGCTTGACTGTAACTGTTCTATGCATGCCCTCGTTCATGTCGGCGGCAATAGTTAACGTATATGGCACTCTGATGCCCAACAAAAATTATGTGTGGTTCCGGTAAAAAAAGTTTTAATCTTCAAGCATAATCGAAAATAGATGGGCGTGTCAAGACAATCTTCAGTCGAGTTAGATTTGCAGACAGAATGAGGCTCCTTAAGATGGAGGAGAGGAATGACAACAATACAGACATCTGTATCTATGGTGTTCAGTCCTACAAGTACCCAAATTTGACAGGGTACAGACCTAGAAATACTGAAAATTGGCGGGAGCATCGGCCGGCAAGCTTCTCGTAGTAGTCGCCACTGTGCTCTCCTTAGCCTTCTTCTCCTTAGATCTAAACTGGCTGAAGTCTACAGGGTCAGGAACAGAAGGTGGATGGGCACCCCTCACAAGTGCCCAGTTCACCCCCTCAAAGAACGGGTGCTGCTTGATCTCAGTGGCACCCCTCTTGGTTGCAATTCTCTTCAGAGGGTCTTTCACCAGAAGCCCCCGGATGAGGTCTCTTGCCACGTTGCTCACAGGTGGGCTCTCAGGGAAGCGCAGTGGCTGCTCCACCACATTGCAGAGCGTGGCACGGTTGCTACTCCCCTTGAACGGCGTCATGCCATGTAGCAGCTCATACGAAAAGATACCAAAGGTCCACCAGTCCACGGCGCTGCCATGGCCCTCTGCTCTGATGATTTCTGGTGCAAGGTACTCATGCGTTCCAACAAATGACATCGACCGTGCATCTGTCGGCTCAGCATTGAACTCCAGGAGCGACCCATTGACGTTAAAGTCTGATTTGGTCGTCTTGCGGCTCTTCTTGGTGAGTATGCGTGGGAAGAATGCCGATGGCTGTATGCAGCCCTCAGCATGGACTAGTCCTTTGTCAACACCATTGGCGCCTGCATGGACCGATGAGGATTTGACTAACATTGGACTGACAGAACACCGCAGTGATAAATCAAAGTCAGAAAGCATAATGTGACCCCCATCTCGGACCAGGACATTTTCCGGTTTCAAGTCTCTGTAGACAATGCCTAGCATGTGGAGGTACTCCAGAGCAAGCAACACCTCTGAAGCATAAAATCTGCCAACAGTCAGAGAAAACATAATTCATATTAGCAAATGCCCTGATGTGCAAGAAGTGCGTGGGGGATATCCGAGATGAACGGACCTGGCTGCTTGCTCGTTGAAATGCCTATTAGGTTGCTTCTGCCGAAGCGAATGCAGGTTGCCACCACAGCAGTACTCCATGACAAGGCAGTAGAACTTGTCGGTCTCAAAGTGAGTGTACAATGTGGGTAGAAAGGGGTGATCAAGAAGGCGAAGGATTTCCTTCTCAGTTTGTGCCCGCACCAACTTGTTCCTGCTGATGAGCGACTCCTTGTCCATGACTTTCATGGCGAAAAAGGCTTCTGTCCCCCTGAGTTGAACAAGGTAAACGCTGCCAATATCTCCATAGCCAAGGCGCTTGAGAAGCCTGAAGTGGAGCAGGCTAAGAGGGGAGTCCCTGCATGTGGCCAAATGGATGGCCTCCCACCTGCAGTCGCTCCCGGTATGCCGCTTGATTTGGCTGGTACTGGAGCTATCCAAGCTGTTACTCCTAGAAGTGTCGAAGCTACCACCTTTCGCTTCTGCTTCCGATGGCGTGGCGCCTGTTCCATATACAGATGATGTTGGGACACGAATTGGTGCGTGATTTGTCACGGGACTTGGGAATTTCTTGTCAGTTGGATCAGGCGTGTTGTGGTGCGATTTCTTGCCAGAAAGGATATGCAAGTGCAGTGCTGGTTTGTAAGGTTTGGGTGGATTGAGTGACGGGCCTGATTGATTCCGCTCCATGGCACCATTGGACCAGGTATTGCCCAGAAGAATATTGGAATCCATCCTGTCATTTGCCGCGGACAGCTTGCTGTATGACTTGGAGCTCATCTGAAATTACACGAGATGGCAAGAGCACGTCAGGACAGGCAATAACAAGCGTGTAGTATGGACGGGTTCGATTGGTGGTTATTGCGGCAGAAATTGGTTATTATTTTGCCAAGTCAAAAGGATCGACTTTGTGCATTTTGGGAGAACAATATGGATCAATCATTCAGTACCCACGCACTAAATCAAAGTAGGATGCTGGAGATGATCGATCTCATTCGAGGCACCAAGGAAACAATTTGATAAAGGATGATGCAAAACGGAAGGTGCCATCAAAAGGTGAGGCATGGGCATTTAATAAAGGATTATGCATTCCGAAGTCACGCGCGCTTTGGATCCTGACGAATCGAAGGAGAGACGATCTTTCAGGAGGATTGGGGGGCGAAGGCGAACCTAAGCGATCCAATATGAAGGAGAAGGAGCGGCGCGAAGAAGAAGCCGCGGCGCCCCCATGGGCATGGGATCGGCGGGGCCGCGCCACCGGGAGGAGACGAAGCGAGCCGTGGCGGAGGGCTCGGTGGGGAGAGGAGGAGAGGGATGGCGTGGTATGGATGCGGTCATTGCTAAATTTAAGAGGATTTCGTGGAGGAGCACGGAGTGGGAGGGGTGTCCGGCACGCGGCGGCGGTGGTGGAGGACGGGGTCGACGACGACACCCAAGCGGACGGTGTTTCCAACGCGAACCCGCGCGCGCAGGCCCAACTGCCGCCGGCCTGCAAGCCACCACCAACAACAAAGGAGCCGCCGCCTCCGGCCCAATATCCTTCGTGGGACCCACATGATGGAATGTATTTGTCGTCACCCTAGCTTGTTGTCTGATGGTAGGACGGTCCAGTGGGACGCTACCCACCAGGATTCAGTGGAATGTATTTATAGAGGTGAGTGTGCGTGTGTGAGCGTCTGCGTTGTACTGTGTAATTAAAAAAAAAAGCTAGTTATAAGTAGGGGTGGTAACGGATCATGGCCCGTTTGTTCCTTCACAATCAAACTTGGTCCTAGCAAAATTTAGCTAAAAAACTAGTGTTATTTTGATCCGGCCCTAATCCAGCCCGATCCTTAAAATTTCTAGTAAAAAATGAGGGCCCTTTACCACCTCTAGTTATAAGTCACTCCAAGAGCAAGAGGGGTAGCATGCTTAATCTCAAAAAAAGAAGAGGGGTAGCATGCAACAAATTACTTCTTAGTCTCTAGTGATTTTTTTTATAAATTATTTGGCTTCTCAAATTACGAGAGTTGCATTGTTGCTGAAATGGAGGAAGTATATAGTTGTACCTAACCTTTTGTTTCAAAAAAACATTATACTACATAAAAAACACATAACACTAAAATCCTAAATATTTATTAAATTTCAAAAGGGACGTAGAAGGCACGGTATCTAGAAACGATGAGGCCAAGCCCCGGCAATCGGTACCGTACCATTGTTTGGACCAAGGCCTTTAGTTCGTCAACCTTGCCCCCAAATTTTATTATGTGAAGAAAAGATTTTCTTCATATCAAAATGTTGGCACACATGTATGAAGTACTAAATGTAGATGAAATCAAAAATTAATTACACGGTTTTGTTGTACTTTACGAGACGAATATTTTGAGCGTAATTAATCAATGTTTGGAAAATTATTCATAAATACAAACGAGCTGCTACTATGGCGTATTAATGATAAAATACCAACTTTAACATACCAAAGTTGGAAACTAAACAAGGTCCAAAGGGAAGACAATACATGGGATAAACGAGGACAGACCCTGCATGTCTTTGATCACTTTTGGCTTTTGGATTGCACATCTGGACTGGATAGAGGCATAAGCCTTGTTTAGATCCTAATTCGGGGATGTCAAACTTGTCAACAACTTATCAGGTGGGTGCAAATTTTAGCTTGCCATGATTTTAGCTTGGCATAAATTGGTATCCAACCAAGCAGGCTCTATATTCACGTTGAAACCAATTATTACGCATTATTTGGCTATTGATATTTGTATTGCGGTGGCAATATATTTAGCTAAAATAAGAACCTTTAATGTTTAGAAAGTTAATGTTATGCCCTAAAATTAATTATTTTGATATAGTGATTTAATTTTGATTAATATATTTAATTTCATATTTAATATTGATGAGTTCACCCATATTGTTTGATACATATTTGATTATATGCATTGTTCAACTAAAAAAACAATGCTGATACATACTAATTGGATGTTTTAGTAATTTGACATAAATATTTTTAGAGCCTCCTATGCTTATTTAGAAAGGAAAAAAAGACCTAAAAGGACATAAACAAGCTTGCTTTCTATAGAATTGTTGAATAAATGAGCCAAAGCGTAAAAAAAAACAAAGTTTTCAAAGTCTGTCTCATGGACTTTAGTCTTTCTTAATTCTAATGGTGTTATTTTATAATATGATAGCAATTGTACCGATGAATAAATAAGTTTTACATGGTTGAGAAGCAACAACCTAATAGAAAAAAATATAAAAATTATTCATAGGTTCATCTACTATGCTTAATACATTGCTGTTATAAAGTTTGGACTGCAAATATATTGATTTGTCAAATTATCACACTAAAATAAGCATTTTTATAAGTTGTTGGGCTAATTTCCACCCACTTATCAAGTTATTATGACAACTTGAGTATTTTATAAGTTCTTAGATCAATATGCACCCACATATCAAGTTATTGCACTAAATGGAGCATTTTATAAGTTGTTGTGCCAATTTACACCCACCTAACAAGTTGTTGTATGGCCAGCCAAAACCAAGGCAAGTCAAAGTTAGGGCAAAAAATTTAGGTATTCACTTGGTTTAGTGCCAAAATATGTTAGCTAATATATTTTCCCATCTTGAGCTTCAAGAAGTTTCTATGATCTATCCATAATTTTGGCTACAAACATTAGTATGCCAACTTTTTAGTAGTGAACCAATTGATAGCCAAAATGTTTTGGCATACCATGATTTTGGTTAGGCACATATTGGAAGCCAACCAAGCAGGCTCATACTTTCTATTATGACTCGGTGTTAGAAAATACGTTTTGATGGAACATTTGGACCGCGGATGTAGTTTACCAAGTTATTGTACTAAAATGAGTATTTTACGAGTTGCTAGACTAATTTGCAACAACCCATCAAATTATTGTACTAAATTAAGCATTTTACAAAATGTTAGACCAATTTGCACCCACCTGCCAAGTTGTTGTATGTGGTGGGTGCAATTTACTCTTGCTATAAATACGCCACTATAGCCATAAATGCTTACAGGTACTAGGTACTACGCACACATGTTACTACATACTATATATTATTAATATACATGCAAGAAATCTTTTATTTTTACTTATAGTAAAGTATAATACGAAAGGCAGAGAAGATGTGAGGCTGATATATACTGGTATTAGTATCAGTGTGGTGGCAGTCGTCGGTCCTGTTTAGTTCCAAAAAGTTACTCCCAAATTTATTATGCAAAAAGAAGATTCTTCATCACATCAAAATATCATAATAGACATGGAGTACTAAATGTAGATGAAATCAAAAACTAATTTACACAGTTTTATTGTACTATGTAAGACTATCTCCAACAACAAAGACTCAAATCCAAGACCCATTCCACCATATGGGTCATCCACGGTAAAAAGAGTCACCACCCAAATCTCCTCAACTCCAACAGAGGACCCAAATCTCCACTCCACCCCTCGCGCGAGCCGCTGCCGGTCGCCGGCGCTCGCGGCCGCTCCGCACGGCTGCTCCTCCGCCCGTGCTGGCCCCTCCCTGTGCGCGAGCCGCTGCCGGTCGTCGGCGCTCGCGACCGCTCCGCCCGATCGCTCTTCCGCCCGTGCTGGCCCCTCCTTGCGCGCGAGCCATTGCCGGCCGCGGCTCTCGCGGCCGCTCTGCCCGGCCGCTCCTCCGCCCGTGCTGGCCCCTCCCTGTGCGCGGCCTAGCGCAGTGCGGCGGCTGCCCCGGCCCGCTCATCCTCGCCGCCGCGCCTTCCACGGCTCCTTCACCCAGCTCCTCGTCGGCGAGCGGCGGGCGTGCGGCGACCTCCGCGGCCTCCAGTTCCGACCTCAGCTCGGCGGCGCGACTCCTCCAGCTTCAAGTGCCACGACCGGTCGCGCTCCTGGGACAGCCGGCGAAGCTCTAGGAGGCCGGCCTCCTCCGCCGACGAGAGCACAGATGTCGAGGCGGCGGCGTGGGATCCCGACGCGGCGGCGGCGTCGTCGTACTCCTCGTCCGCTGCCTCCTCCGAGATGCCGACGGAGGACACGAAGGAGTCGGAGGCGGCAAGCGTCAGGCGGCGGGCGGAGCGGAGCCGTGGTGCTGGTGGTACGACGGGCGGAGCGGGTGGTGCTGGTGGTGCGGTGGGCGACGGGCGGAGCAGAGCTGTCGGCACCTTCGACACGCCCGAGCTGGCCGCGCGCGCCTACGACACGTCCAAGGCGGCGGCGGCTGCGGCTGCTCCGTCGGCGAGCGAGAGCGGGAGCGCGAGCACTGTGTTGTTGGATGACGCGGCGTGCCGGCGTCGTCGTCGATGGAGTCGCTGGCGGTGATGAGGACGGGCGTGCCGGCGTTGTCGTCGATGGAGTCGCTGGCGGATGAGCGGCGTCGTCGGCGGCTCCTCTTCTTTCCCCTCCTCTCCGTGAAAAGCAGCGAAGAATGCTTTGGGTCGATGAGAGAGAGATATGCATCTTTGGGTTACGGTGGGATGGACAGCCAAAATGGATCTCCGGGATAGGTGCTCCGTTGGAGACGTTTTTGAGCACCCAAAATAACTGTGCACAACCTAAAATGGGTATGGGTCGTCGGATTGGTTGTTTGTTAGAGATAGCCTAAGATGAACATTTTGAGTCGCGGTAGACCCGATTCGACACCACGGATCCCCAAATTTGCAAGTGCTGCAGCTGCAGCGCATGAACAAACGAATGAACCGTTCACTCTCTGCTGCAGGAGACAGACGGAGGGCCCACCATAGGATAGCTTTGCAACGTTCATGCCGTGTTTAGACCTAGAATTTCTACTCCCAAATTTACTATATAAAAAGAAGATTTCCATCACATCAAAATGTCATAACATGTATGGAGTATTAAATGTAGATAAAATCAAAAACTAATTACACAGTTTTGTTGTACTCTACGAGACGAATATTTTGAGCCTAATCAATAAATTTTTGGACAATTTTTCACACATACAAACAAAATGCTACAGTGCCGCAATAATTACGATGTGACATCGTACTCCCAAATTCACCCACCCAGCACCAACATCAAAACACGGCCTCACAGATGGGTAGCCGCTGCGTGATGGCTTCCGGTCGGGTCACCGGCCCAGGGAACGGAACTGAAACTGAGCCCACCCCACCACCAGGGCCTACGAGTCAGTGACTAGTCACGGCCCCACTGCCCTAGGAGGCAGCCGCATAGCGCGCCGGACCGACCGTTTGTTTGGTTGGGCCAGGCGGTGCGGGGCCCACCCCTGCTGCTGGCCGTGTGGCAGGCAGGCACGGGTGGGCGCGGTGAGTCTTCTCTGCAGTGGAGACTCCCCCACTGATGTGTAGGCTCCACCGGTGCCATGGTCTACACGTCAGTGACCTGAATCCCTCTGCAGTACTGCAGGATTTGCTTCCGGGTGGACGGCCCAGATAGCTCCGCTCCGCCTCTCAAACTGGCCGTTTCCCCCTCCTCCGCTGTCGGCTCCCCCTGGCCGTTTTGTGTGTACTCCTAGTATAGTAGTAACGTAACGGAACGGAATGGAAGGCCAGGGGCGCCCATGAATAAAGTGAGCTCCTTCCTGGTTTTGAGATTGCCCACCCTGTGCTGTGCTGTGCTGTGCTGTGCTGTGTCATCACAATTAAAAGGACTCCACACCCACATGCATGCCCATTTCAAATTTCAAACACAAATCTCTCTCAACTCTTGCTTGGCACCACTAGTAACTGCCAACTGCGTGCAAAGATGACAGCCTTGGCATTCCGAAATGTGGCGTTCCGTGTTCTCATTGCAACGGAAATGAAATGTGCGTGCATTCCTCATGACCTTATTTGTTGTCGCCCGCCTACGTAAAACTGTTCGTGACAACTTTATTCATTTCTCCGTGACGGAGTAAAGGGAACTGACTAATTCCTATCTTATTTGTTTTTTTTTTCGTTTATATTTGTTCGGAAAGAATGAACTATACATTCGTCCGTAACCGCCTTTGCCGAGAAGCTGGAGCAATTAGCAGAGGATCTTGAATCCTTACACACATAAATGAATGGAATAAAGAAATGGATCGGCAACGGCATTACCAACGTCAACCCAAGACACAGCCTATTTGAATTTCAAACACACTAGCAGACAGACAGTGTGGATCAACGGCCTAATGACCCAGGTGGCTTAATAGTAAACAATTGAAAGTACAGGGGCCTTTCCCTAAAATACCCACCCCCTCTCCATTACTCCCCTGCTGCACTTGCAACCTTCCTCTCTTCTTTTTCTCCCCTTCCCCTGCCTCCTCCTCCTCCTCGCGGCGTCCCCTTTCAATCCCCTCGCCGCTCCTGTCCGGACCCGAACCCTAGCCCCCCATACCCCGAGGAGAGAAGACGAGGAGGGGACCTCTTTCCGCCGCTACGATGTCGACCATCGCCGCCTCCCGCCGCGCCTCGTCCGCCACCGCCAAGCGCCCCGCCATGGCCGACACAGCCGGGGGACCCAAGGCGGCGGGCGCCACCGCCGCGCAGGCCAAGAAGCGCGTCGCGCTGGGAAACGTCACCAACGTCGCCGCGCCAGGGGGCAGGGCCGCCGGCGGGAAGGTCGCGCCACCGCCGGGCACCGCGGTACGTACGGCTCCCACCCACAAGAAATCGTTGCGGCGGGATTGGGGAATTTCGTGCGGAACTCATTTCTTGTGCTTCCCTGGCGGGGCCAAGATTCTGGCTCGGCTATTGTTCTGAAAGATTGTTGTGAATCGGCGTGGCTTTCTTGCTTGTTTTCTTGGTGATGGATCGGCTGCGCGTTTCCGGTTTCTTGGCTAGGGGAATTCTTGGTGTCGAAATGCCGTCTACATAATTCCAACAAATCTTTACAGGGTTTCAGTGATATTGTAGGAGATACGCTGCGATCTGATGCTTTCTTTACCCATTCATTGGTGCTTATTGTATTCGTGTTCTTGATGATGCACCGTTTGCCTTCTTGGGTTCTCCTGGGCCCTTCAAAGATCTTTTTTTTCATTTACACATTCGTTGGTGCTTACTGCGTGTCCTGGGCGTATTTGGGATTTAGCTTAGGAGCATCACTATCTCCTCCGCATTCCTGAATCCTACAGATTTTGTACTGTTACTCGCAGTCAAGATTTTGTACAACTTTACCGGAACTTTTTTTTGAACAAAAAACAATAATCTGCAACCTTTCTTTCTCTTCTTGATTTAAAGGCTGCACCTCATGGACTTGGAAACTTGGTACTAGTACTCTTATTTGCTGAAATCTTGGATTCTGCTCGTGGTCAAAGGGCTAGACCATCGTACAAATTTTATCGGCATTTTCAAAAGAAAGTTTCTTGGTTTTCGTAACGTGGCACTTTTTTGTCTTTGTTTGCTTTGGAATCTTCTCTTCTCAGTATGGGCTTGTTTAGATCCCAAATTCCACTCCCAAATTTACTATGCAAAAAGAAGATTCCCCGTCACATCAAAATGTCATAACATGCATGGAGTACTAAATGTAGATAAAATCAAAAACTAATTACACGGTTTTGTTGTGCTCTGCTAGACGAACATTTTGAGCCTAATTAATCAATTTTTGGACAATTTTTTGCAAATACAAACAAAATGCTACAGTGATGTAATGATTACGAAGTGACATCGTACTCCCAAATTCACCCTTCCAATTCTAACATCTAAACAAGGCCATGATATTATGAACCTGTAGTGTTACTATTTGCTTTTCTGTACTTGATTAGTGGAGATCCCAAATAGAGGTTTGAACTTTTTGAAAGAAGTAGGGGTTTGAACTAACTTACCCCCTTTTTTTTCAATTCTTACGCAGAAGTTGAATTCAGCCACCTCAGCTGCACCCTTGAAGAAACCATCTTTGGCAAGTGCTCGCAGTGCGAGCTCCATTCGGGGTTCTGCTGTGAAATCGGCTTCCATCAAGCCAGCCCCACCCCTTCCTCGCCATGACAGCACCATCCAGAAGCATAATGTTCCTCCTCCTAAAGTGCCTATCGTTCTGGATGTGCCCAATCGTATACCTGCCCTGGTTCCCTGCAGCACCTTTGTGTCTCCTGGACGCTCAGGAGACTCAGTTTCTGTCGATGAGACCATGTCGACTTGTGACTCCATGAAAAGCCCAGATTTTGAGTACATAGACAATGGGGACTCCTCAGTGCTTGCTTCATTGCAACGATGTGCAAATGAACACCTACGTATCTCGGATGATAGAGATGTTGAAGGTTTGCTTAAATTCTTGTTAAGATTTGCAATTTTAGTGTATTCTATTAGCTTTTTTGTTGATTCAGATGTGTACCGCCCGCTTTCATTTGCAGAAAATAAGTGGAAGAAAAATGCCCCTGCCCCAATGGAAATCGGCCGCATTTGCGGTGTTGACAATGACTTTGAGGATCCACAGTTATGTGCTACTCTTGCTTCTGACATATACATGCATCTGCGAGAGGCTGAGGTGACACATTCTTTCCTCTGCCCTTGTGCTGAAATGGTTTCCCTTGAGCACTGGACTTAAGCAATTGCATTTTAGGAGAAAGATCAGTATGCATGTAGCCATTTTGGGTAGTTTTGCATCCGTCAGCAATCAAAAACTGTACATTGGTGCCGCTAAATCATCGAGGCCATAAATTGCTTCCATAATTTGCTAGTTTGATCATTTATAATTGTACTTTCCCAATATGGGAGCAATTTCTGATTCCTGATAGGATGATGCTCGATTTGATCGAAATAATGTCTAATTATATTCTGAGGAAATTTGGGCTACATTAAATCTATGAGTACATTATACAACAACAACAACAACAACAACAACATAGCCTTTTGTCCCAAGCTAGTTGGGGTAGGCTAGAGGTGAAACCCTATTGGTCAAAAAAAACAGAAAAAGAGTTAGAGGAAAGCAGAAAAGAAAGCAAAGATCACGGCTCAGGCACATTAATTGCTAGTCTCCAAGCGCTCCTATCCATAGCTAAATCCTTAGAGATATTCCACTCTTTAAGGTCTCTAATAACCGACTCGTCCCAAGTTAGTTTGGGTCGCCCTCTACCTCTCTTAACATTATTGGCCCGCTGTAGAACCCCACTACGCACCGGCGCCTCAGGAGGCCTCCGTTGGACATGTCCGAACCATCTCAACCGATGTTGCGTCAATTTCTCCTCAATTGGTGCCACTCCGACTCTATCTCGAATATCTTCATTCTGTATCCTATCCCTTCTTGTGTGACCACAAAACCAACGCAACATACGCATCTCTGCTACACTCAGTTGTTGTATATGTCGCCTTTTAGTAGGCCAACATTCAGCACCGTATAGCATCGCCGGGCGAATCGCCGTCCTATAGAACTTACCTTTTAGCTTTTGTGGTACCCTCTTGTCACAGAGGACACCAGAAGCTTGACGCCATTTCAACCAACCGGCTGAAATTCTATGCCTAACATCTTCATCAATGTCACCATCCTTTTGCAGCATCGATCCTAAATACCTAAAGGTATCTTTCTCGGCCACCACTTGCCCATCAAGCCTGACATCTCCATCTTCATATCTAGTCCCACTGAAATCGCACATCATGTACTCGGTCTTAGTCCTGCTAAGTCTGAAACCTTTGGACTCTAACGTATGCCTCCACAACTCTAACTTCCTATTAACACCTGCTCTACTCTCATCAACTAGCACCACATCATCAGCAAAGAGCATACACCAAGGGATATCACTTTGTATATCCCTTGTGACCTCATCCATCACCAGAGCAAATAAATAAGGACTCAATGCTGACCCCTGATGCAGACCTATTTTATTTGGAAAATCACTACTGTCTCCACCATAAGTGCGGACAACCGTCATCGCATCCTTGTACATATCCTTGATAAGGGTAATGTACTTAGTTGGGACTTTGTGCTTCTCCAAAGCCCACCACATGACATTTCTTGGTACTTTATCATATGCCTTCTCGAGGTCAATAAAGACCATGTGCAAGTCCTTCTTTTGCTCCCTATGTCTCTCCATGAGTTGTCGTATTATAAAAATCGCCTCCATGGTCGACCTTCCAGGCATGAACCCAAACTGGTTTTGGGTCACACTTGTCACTCTCCTAAGGCGATGCTCGATAACCCTCTCCCAAAGCTTCATCGTATGGCTCATCAGCTTAATCCCACGGTAGTTAGTACAACTTTGAACATCTCCCTTGTTCTTGAAGATCGGTACTAATATACTTCTTCTCCATTCTTCAGGCATCTTGTTTGACCTAAAAATGAGGTTAAAAAGCTTAGTCAGCCATACTATTGCTCTGTCACCTAGGCATCTCCACACCTCAATGGGGATACCATCAGGACCCATCGCTTTACCTCCCTTCATCCTCTTCAAAGCCTCCGCAATCTCTGCCAGACTTGGGTTTCATCTCCATATGAGTGGCTAGGTTTTACATTGGCTCGCCGAGCCTATCACAACCCTCCTTCTTTACCAGGGCTTGGGACCTGCTATGTTGAGACAACATAGGCGGAGTTCTATGAGTACATTATAGAGTTCTAGAAATCCTGCTTCTTTCTTCGCTAAGTATGTCACTAACAGTGCTGTTTTGCTTTCTGGTAGACGAAGAAAAGACCATCTACTGATTTCATGGAAACGATTCAAAAGGATGTCAACCCAAGCATGAGGGCTATTTTGATAGATTGGCTTGTGGAAGTAAGCCTTTCTGCTAAATATAATTAAACACCTAGATATCGATCTTATTTGACCTTCCATTGTACTTGGTGTTGCTTGCATGCTCATAGCTGCGTAAGATTCTGCTAGTTCTCCTTTTATCTATTTTGTTTCAGTTGCCCTCCGTTATCGTTACACTGCATACTGATTTTAACATGTTGGAAACTTCAAATTCAGAAAATATGAGGAGATATGTGCACCACAAGTAGAAGAATTCTGCTACATAACCGACAACACTTACTTCAGAGATGAGGTATGTGATATATTACTTCCGACCATTCCTTGTTTTTTATCTATTTGACCATATATCCAATAGTCTATTCTCATTGTAACAATCTAACTTGTACATTTAACAGGTTTTAGAAATGGAGGCCTCTGTACTGAATTACTTGAAGTTTGAAATGACTGCACCTACAGCAAAATGCTTTTTGAGGTCCTTTTCTGTTCTCTTCCATTTCAGCATAATTTATGACGATCACATGAGCCAAACTTTACTAAGTCTATTTCTTGCTTATAATAGGAGATTTGCTCGTGCTGCACAAGCATGTGATGAGGTACTGCTATATAGTCAGCTTACCAATTCCATAATTTACTTAAGTCATTGCATTGTGCTCACAATTACTTTTCTTATACAGGATCCAGCTTTGCATCTAGAGTTTCTGGCCAATTACCTCGCTGAGCTATCACTTCTGGAGTATAACCTACTCTCCTACCCTCCATCACTAATAGCTGCCTCAGCTATTTTTTTGGCGAAATTTGTACTCCAGCCAACAAAGTATCCTTGGGTACGTGGCATAATCATCTTTCCTTTCCGATACATATTGTTGTAGCAATTGCCTGATGAAATGCCTGCATGAGCTAATATATACAATCCCATTGCCATCGGAAGCAGAATTCCACTCTTTCTCACTACACACAATACAAGCCGTCGGAGTTGTGTGATTGTGTAAAGGTGCTGCACCGCCTATTCAGTGTTGGTCCCGGGAGCAACCTTCCTGCGATCAGAGAAAAGTACAGTCAACATAAGGTAGGTGACTGAGCCTTGGTCCCCAGTCAATTTCTTAAGTTAACAACGCTGTTGCTAGTACTAATGCCATCCTCTGCCTTTCCTTCCTCAGTACAAATTTGTTGCAAAGAAGCAGTGTCCAACATCAATCCCTTCCGAATTCTTCCGAGACGTGCCATGCTAGACCTAGAAGAAGCCCAGGAGTAGTTACAGTTGCTTACTGAATTCTTGCTCTTGTGGCTCAAATGCCCAGTAGCACCGCACGACTGTGCACAGGTGTTTCAATGATGCTGGACGCACTGATGGCCCCTGTTGTTTCAGGGGATTAGAAGAGTGTAGATTCTAGATCCATGCTTTGGAGTCTGTGGTAATGTTAGGGCATTGATGTAATCTTTTCCCTGTATTCTTCTCCTGCTACCTGCTGTAATCTTCCTGTATCTAGACCCATGTTTGCAGGCGCATGTAAATCGGAGTTCTGTAGTGGTAGAGCATAACATCTCGTTTGTAATGTCACAATACTGACTGGAGTCACAGCCACTTGAAGCATGGCTACCAAGCTGGGCGACTAGCTTGTTGGAAGATGTATATCTGTGAGCTTCGTTGCACTTCTTTTCTGATGATAAGAGCTCACTCTGAAGTCTGAACAACTCTCTATCTCTTGTCCATGGAGCAGAACTGTACATAACATACGGATGCAGAGTTGAAGAGAAGAACTTTCCTATAAACATAACTGTACTCGTTTGTCTGGGATCGACCTGACTAAGACCGGTTGGTTTCTCAAACAAAAACACCAACAAAAAGGAGCCGGACACAGCGAATCAATTTAATGTATCTGGACATACTCATATATATCCATTCGAGGGCTGAAATTTTGGGCCATGTCCCTCTCAATCACTCCCTTCAATATATCTAATATCTGCCAGCTCAAGTCAGGCTCAAACAATTCATGCTGCTATTTAAAAAAACAATAATTCATGCTGATGTGTTCAACTAGCTGTTTAGACCTGCGTACCTACGTGCAATGCAATTAGCTTGAAACCATACTAATCAACTAATTGTAAGAAAACCATTTCATCAACAAATTAAAGATGGTGCCAGCTGCGCGGTGCGCACTAGGGTTAAGTGGTTAACGTCGAGACAGATCGTATCTTCTAGCTGGTGTCACAGCTAATTGGGCCTGGCTGAAGCTTCCAGATAATCCTAGCTACTATACAACTGAATTTGCAGTACTGTGCCTTGGTAAGCTTTGAACATGCAATGATTGATAGGATTTCGTCCTGATGGATGCTTAACCCCATTATATTATCTATATAATGTCCAGTCATCATTAGCTGCACACTATTAATTTGTGCCTAGGGCCCAGGGGAATATTATTGGCATAGCTGAATATAAACCGTCATATGGTTGCTGAATCTTGGTAGAGAAAACATTCTCTAATGTTGGATCTGATTTATGTTAAAAATAAAAAGAAATGTTTGGCATGCACAGTTAAGCTCAGAGGCGAAACATTATCTGTCTGAATCTGAATGTGTATGAAGAAATGTGGAAACATGACTACACAACATCTCCCATCATTGCGACAACGAACTAAATCATGTGCATCCAAACAACGATCTCATGAATACTCATGAACAATTGGTTGCCTACAGTCATAACTAATGAAGGTCTGCCAACAATATAAAGTCTGTATGATGGTGTTCCCGGTGCATATAGTTTCTAAAATTTTTTGTGCTAAAAGCACTTCATTGATGTGTTGTGCATGAACAAAATTTGTGAGATTATATGTATATAATAAAATGAGTAAAATGCACAGTTAGTCCATGAACTTATAGCGCGTGTCAAATAGGTTCATCAACTTAGAAACCAGACATCCAGCCCCTCGAACTTGCGAACCCATTCACCGCAGGTCCAGCCCGGTTTTGCATGGCTTGCATGGCACTATGCGACCCCGGATTTGCTACAGTAACAGCAATTTTTTTTCCTTTTCTAATTTACTTCGGTTAAATCTTTGAAAAATCATAACTCTTCGATACGACATCGGATGAAGATGATTTTTATATCAAAATTGTAGCCCTCGACGTGATCTAGAACTTTCTAGTTTTTAATTTTTTTCATTTGAGGATGTTAAGATGCTCAAAAAATTATATAAAATTACAACACCATAATAATCGCGTACTTTTGCTTGTCGCATTAGAAAATTAATATATTTTTTGTTTGTCTTAAAAATAAAGACACTTTGTATACCAAAATTTAACACTTTTAACGATATAGATTCTTGGTGTCAAAAGTTTTTCTAATGCGACAAGCAAAAGTACGCGATTATTATGGTGCTGTAATTTTATATAATTGTTTTGAGCACCTTAACATCCTCAAATGAAAAAAATTCAAAACTAAAAAGTTGTAGATCTCGTCGAGGGCTACAATTTTTATATAAAAATCATCTCCATCCGATGTCGTATCGAAGAGTTATGATTTTTTAAAGATTCAACCGAAATAAACCCTGGTTACTGTAGCAAATCCGGGGTCGCACAGTGCCATGCAAGCCATGCAAAACCGGGCTGTACCTGCGGTGAACGGGTTCGCAGGTTCGAGGGGCTGGGTGTCTGGTTTCTGAGTTCATGGACCTATTTGACACAGCGCTGCAAGTTCATGCACTAACGGTTTATTTTACTCTAATAAAATTATCTATTTGGTAACGCAGTGAGTGGCTAAGTTGCACACGCAGTTACTAAAATTTTAAAATCTTGGTGGGCTATCCTATACTCTGTTTGGCTGGTGGCACGCAAAGTATTTGCACATTAAGTCTCGATTCCGTATTCTTAACTAATCTTGGGTCACACGGTTGAGTGTTCATCCGTAACAAGTAACTTGACTTGGAAATTTGATTCCTGAGACTAGTTTAATTCGCAGGGAGCGCTGAGCTAGCTGTTTCTGACCTGATTGCACAGAGATTAGAAAAGAAAAACAGCATCATGGTAGCTTGATTCTGTGCTAGCTTAGCTGCACACGCTCAACAGCAGCATCAACCTGCTGACTGAGAATAGTTTTTGTTGGTTGAGGTATGCATGTACTATCACTGGGGACTGGGCTGAGCTGAGCTGGTTTTGGTACCTGGCTTGCTGGCTCGATCAGTGGCTCATCATCATACACAATTAAAGAGGTGACATCGATTGGGGGTCTTGTCATGTGCCAAGTGGCCACGATTTTTTGTTATTCAAGACAAAGGAAGTCGTATTATGCTATATATGTATTTTCAGTAAAAATAAACTGCGCATATATAAATATCCCAATGGTTGGTACTCAACGTCCTTGTATACGTGATTTAGGATTTGGAACATCGTGCAAGTATACGACAGCGCACCAACTTTGTATCCTAATTAATATGCATTTGTGACGTCACAAGATTATTTTTCTTGAACACGAGCCGTAGTCGTCCTGAGACAGGCCGGTAGCAAGGTTATAATAGCACACAAGAAAATCTTGAAAAGATCTAATTTTGAAGCTTTATTGTCCATTGGAACCTGTGATTGGCAAGCTTCATTTCGATTACCACGAATAGAAAGTACATATTACATTTTAGTTTTTCACCTGAAAACGAAACTAAGCTGATTGATAGCTAAGGGACCAAGATAACATGTACTCCCTCCGTCCCTTATTAACTGTCGCCGTTGGTTTCCGTGCCACGATTTAGATTCGATTTGTAGAAAATACGTACAATATTTTAATCTCCGAATAAATTTATTAAAAAACTAGATTCAAATATCTATCTAATGATATTTATTATGCACCATAAATATTAATATATATTCTTTTATATTCAATCAAATTTGTTTCTCGGAAAGCGAAAACGACAGTTAAAAAGGGACGGAGGGAGTACTTAACTGCTGAAAGTTGCAGCGTTCTTGCTTGTCCCCCATACAAATGGTTACTTGGTAGGATGGGATCTAACAAGAGTTTGAGTTGGTCACAATAAACTCACAAAGCTGAGGCAGAGGTGAGACTTTTCCGCCAAATTTGGACAAGCATGGCCTGTACTGTAGTGTGTTCCATGGCAGGAAGGAAGGCCCCTCTTGTGATGAGTGGTGTGTTGTCTGTTGCCTACCCCGCATACATGGCCACATGGAAAAGGAGGCTGCTGTCAGTGCTGGTACATGTAACCTTCATGCCAGCATGTACTCATCCCATCCATTTTTTTTCTTTTAGTGTAAATTGTCATCACTAGCTAGATTAGCAGGACAGCTCTCTCTGTTTGTGCCACAACACTGTCTGCAAAGCGTAGCCTACTGCCACACAAGATTCCATTCTACATCAGTATTATGCTGCAAATTTGATGCGAAATGAGATGGGTTTGATTTGGTTTGCTTGTAATTTGACTTCTGGCCTTGGACATGTACTAATATATAACAAGCTTTGCACTGGAAGTCTAGAACCAAACCAAATCAAATCGGCTTTTCTTTGATTGGCCGGGGGAGTTGCTTCTTCGAGGAGCTCACGCTACTCCTAAGGTGGGACCCACCGAGCAAATGTGGGCCACACGCGAGAATTGCCAGTAGTATTATCTGGCCGTGACTTGATCTTCCGCGGAGGGATGCCGTGCGACCTCTCTCTCTTTCCGTTGGAGCCGAGCCTTGGAGGGTAGGTAAGGTAGTCGTCTCCTTTTCTTCCCTTTCCGTATTTGTTTGTATACGCACAGTGGCAATATATTTAAGATGTATATAGCAACTTCAGCTACGGTCTATCATCTATGAAATTGACATATACAGTAGGCAACAACTTTATTCGTACAACTTATCTAAACTCAAATTGAATTCTTTTATCCATCGCTGACAGTAAGTTTAATTCAATTCGCGTACTTGATCAGGCAGAATAAACTCACCTATTCACTTGATGAGACGGTTAGTTAGTTAACTCGACCAAGGAGAGTTTTTTTAGGTATGGGAAGGACCATGGAGGTGAGGCCACAAAAGATCCTAGCAAACTACCATGTCCCTACTCCAGCGCAGCTCAGCTTGCATTTGCAAAGCCTTCTCTTCTCTTGTCTGGCCACGACACCCCCTGCTTCTTCTTCTTCATCATCATCTCAGCCCCAGCCCCTGGCGGCTTAATGACGTGCCTTCCATAATCTTCCTTCCTATTGACACATATACCCCTGGCTGACTGGCTCCTTCGCACGGCCACGCCACCCTGTGCGGGGGCAGGCCTGTAAATTCACGAGTCCCCAGGGTGGCTTTCTTGCCAGCCCATTATATATCACTCTCATGGCATCGTGGCTCCTGTACTGCTTCGCTGCTGCCCATCCATCAGGCTGGTGATCACATCAGGAGTAGGAGCCATCTCTTCCTCGCCTGCATGTACGCATCCTAGCTTTGCTGCCTCTTCAATTCCTTGGTTTCTTCAATTCCGGCTGAATTGAATTCGTTCTTCAATGTTCAATTCATCGATCGTGTCCATAGCTTTTGTTTTGTTTTTTTTGGTAAAAAAAAGCATCGTGTCCCTAGCTATCTGGTTATAGTTTCAGTGCCATGAGAAAAACTGAATATTAATCTTGGTTTTCTTTTCTTGCTTATGTGTCGGCCGCAGCAGAGACGACTATACTTTTTGAGGAAACAAGAAAGGAGAATCAGAGATGACCAGTATTTGGAACACCAAGATTAAGAGTAGCCTTTACAAGCTCTTTGACAAGGATGGCAAGAAGGCGGCGGCTGCCGAGTTCTTGAAGTCCTTTAACAAGGTACTGTATCTATCATATCTAGAGGAAGAAGGAGCTCACATGATCGATGGCCTGTCTTAACTGAACCTGTATCTTTGATCATTTTGTTCATCAGTCAGTTCTTTAATGATTCGACGTGTGCGTATTTGCAGGAGGAGATTGGCAAGGAGATTGAGGACAAGAAGACAGAGCTGGAGCCCAAGGTTGTGGAGGCTTATGAAGCATCTCCTCCTGAGGTTAAGGTAAACTCTCATGTCTAGCCTATCAGTGTTTTCTTAGGTTGCTTTGAACATAATTAAGTAATAATTGTATGCTCCTACTGTTACTGATAATCTCTTTTACCTGCTAAATATAATAATTAGGCTCTGTTCAAGGACAATAAACCAGCCAAGGTCAGCAAGAAGAACTCGGCTGCAGTTACCAAGTTCCTCGACGAGCTGGCTAAGATCGGTAATAACTACTGATAAGCATCACAACTTGAAATAATTAATTTGTTACTCTCTGGTCCCAAGCTAGCTAGTACTACACACATGCCATTCTACCATTTTTCATCACGTCTAGTTGAGTCTCATAATAAAAGACCATATTAATATTACCCTCACTCTAAACTAACTGTATTTCTTGGTTCTATCACAACATCAAACTGACTTTTTTTTTCTAAATAATGTCCACATACTAATCTCTTGTGTTTATCAATCAACCACCACCACCTTCTTTTTTAGTTTCCTTTTGCAATCCCGTGGGCAAGTCATTTTCTTTACCATTTTTCATCACGTCTAGTTGAGCCTCATAATAAAAGAACATATTACCCTCACTCTAAACTAACCGTATTTCTTCGTTCTATCAGAACTTCAAACTGACTATTTTTGTAAATAATTTCCAAATACTAATCTCTTGTGCTTATCAATCAACCACCACCACCTTCTGTTTTAGTTTCCTTTTGCAATCCTGTGGGCAAGTCATTTTCTTGGGGTTTATTTCCTTTTTGTATCTTTTTGGACAAACTAAACTTTATTCCCCTTTTGTGTTCAAACAAACTTTATATATTCTCCTTTCTACTCAAGCGAACTGCATAGGAATCTTCTCAACTACTACGTACTCCCTACTATACTATGTTTCTAGCTTCCACACAAAACAACAAAACCAAAGGATAGTTCCAGTTTAGTCCTCTATTTTCGTTCATCTTGTTCTTGGCAGGTTGTGTATACTCTGTACGTACATGCTTGTTCGATCTTGAGAAAAAAAAACAAAAATAAAAAGAAGCCAAATTTGTTTGTCCGCATGCAGAGTTCCCTGGAGCCAAGGTGGTGAGCGAGGCGGTGGCCAAGTCCGGCACCACGCCCCTCTCCCCGGCGATAACCTTCATCTTGGAGAAGGTTGCGCCGTTCATCCCCAAGGAGGAGCCCAAGGCCGAGCCGGAGCCCGCCGCCGCGGCGGAGGCCACCTCCCGGGAAGTCGCCGTGGAGGAGAAGAAGGAGGAGGCCGAGCCCGCCGCCGCTGCGGAGGCGGCGCCGGCGGAGACGTCAGAGGCGGCGGTGGAGGAGAAGAAGGAAGAGGAGAAGAAGGAGGAGGAGAAGCCGGCGGAAGCTGCAGCCGAGGCCGCGGCGGCGCCGCCAGCAGCTGAGGAGGAGAAGAAATGATTGATCGACACTGAAGAACAACCTCCTCAGCTCGCTGCTGGTATATTAAAGTTACTGTGAGATTAAATTAAATTACTCTCTTGTCAACCACGTACGTAGCTGCTGCACAAAGTGATTAAGTAAGTTACACACAGTTGCCATGCATAAACCTAGCTTCAATTGAATGGGTGGATGGATGGATGCACGCATGAACATTTGTTATTCTTTCAGCTGTCACCTCGATGGATTGATGATGGACCTTCTGTAAATTTGTAATGTGGGTTTTTTTCTCTTTCTTGTTTTTGATTTGGGGGTGATTAAACATGTGTAATTATTTATATTGATGTGTTTGTTGGTGCTCATATTTAAGAAAACAACTCGATCATGTGTATATACTTTCTTTTCCTTGGTTTTTAGCCTCAGTTGTTCGCTTGTGCATGCATGCTATATATGATGAGATGCTGGTATTACTTACACACACGGTTAATTAAGCCATGTTGGGATGAACACAAACTGGAGGAGCGAGGAGATTCGATTAATTGGAAATCCATGTGGACTCCTATTTGATGACCCATTGAACGTGATCGGAGTATGTACGTCTCAATTAACAATAAGACGGCCGGGTCGGATAAGCACGAGCTACTGAGGATGGAATAGCTACCTCCCTCCCTCTCAAGCAACGCGGCTTCACTCCCGGCCTCAGCTCCGTCGTCGTCGTCACTGCACCCACATACATCATCTATTCTTTAGTTTCTTTAGATAAAATCTATAAAAAAAAAATGATGAGTCCATTCTCCACTGCCAGCTTGTGTGATGTGTGCATGTATAGATTTTTTTTTAAAAAAAACAGAACTTAAGCATATCAATGATCAATATAATAGGCCACACCCAAGGAATAAATAAAGAAAATAAAGATTCAAAAGAAAAGCTATTGATTGATAAGCCTGGGTATTTGATAGATATATTTCGTTTATTTGCTGTTTTAGGTACAGATGGATAGTATACATATATATTTCGTTTATTTGCTGTTACGTGCTCCGACCTTGTACGCGCATGAATACGATGATGCTTCTCTCGCTGCTCGTGGTCTACGAGCTGCAGGCTGCAACTGCATGCTACAGTGCATATGCATTCTTCGTTTCGGATACAATATAAAAGAAGGTCAACAGTAGTACATGAATCAATCGATCTTAGTTTCTTGTCATTCGGCGTTTCCTTTTGTTTAATTATGTTTATCGATCGATCTGGGTTCAATCCATTCAGTGAGCTCTCAGCAATTAATCGTCGCTGTTTGAAATGCAGGAGATGTTAGTTGTCCGTGAAAAGAGACAGAGATAGAGGGAGGAAAAAAAAAAGATCTTTCATTGTTCTTGTGGCAGATAAGCATGCTAGGTGCACGCAGTAATAGTCAACAAGTTGCATGAGCATGACATGGTGGATCCGAACCCATGCATGCGCATCAAGAGCTAGCTGTAGGTGTATGATCCACATCAGCTTCTTTTTCATTGTTGATCGAAGATGGTATCAATCAACGTCGCGCGCGTCTCTTCTTTCTCTTTTGACGACGCGACGTACGCGTGTTAATTTTCATCTATATATATGTACAGTGTTCTTCGATCGATCAGCCTCATCAATTCATTCTCATTTTTTTTCTGGCTGCCGTCGCTTGTTCATGTTTATGTACCTACACACATCATCATGTTATGTACTACTACATATCAAATCATGTCGTGTACGTGTAGGTGATGAATGTATCAAATCGTTTCTTAATTTTGGTTGGGTGTACCAGTACCAAATCACAAACAATTTTGGTCATCGATTTTTAACCAAATAATAATTGCTCGCGCGTTCTCGTTGGCTACAAAAGCATAATAAAGAAGTTAACTCACGCTAAATAATTAAGTTGACGAACGGCGATACTAATTTAGTACACTGCATGCATAGCTAAACAATTTTGATTTGCAGTTAACAACTCAACTGAGAAGATTCACTGGAAGGGAATCTTGAGGTAGATAGGGTAGGTCCCCGTCATCGCTGATGATATATATATATATATATATATATATATATATATATATATATATGCTGCACAACCAAACCAAATACACGTCCATTCACGACAAGGGGGGCGTTTAGTTCCTGAAAAAAAAAGGTAAAAGTTGAAGTGAAAAAGTCACAACGGACACTGTAGCACTTTTCGTTTGTTTGTGGTAAACATTTTCTTATCATGACTTAACTAGGCTTAAAAGATTCGTCTCGTCGTGTACATCAAAACCATGTAACTAGTTTTTTTATTTAACCACGTTTAGTACTCCATGCATGAGGAGAGAGATTTGATGTGATAGGTAAATAGTAAAGTTTGGAGAGAAAATTTTTAGAAGTCTGATGATGTGACCTGGAGCTAAACAGGGCTAAGGAACGAATTAGATTCCAGCCATATATGGACGCAGTTTCGCCAGGGAAGGCTAGTTTTTGGAAAAGACAGACGGAATCTTCTCCTTTTCCATGATTTCTACCTTCTTTCTTTTCGCCCCGAAAGATACTTCTTTTTTCTAGCTACTTGTCGCTCTACAAGTTAGGCGTGAGAGGCTCTCTTCATTAAAAGAAAAGAAAAGAAAAGAAAATATTGCTAGATGATTATTAACTGCACTCCATTTTACAGTTTATCTTTGTTGTAGTAGGAGTAACATATATAAGTAGCAGTTCATCCGCTATCAGATGTTGTCATCTTTTGTTGGTATCTGCTAGCTCCAGCTAGCTGAGGTGGACAAGCAAGAATCTAGCAAGTTGCCCCTGAATGATTGCACTGGTGGCTCATCAGTCAGCAAGAGAGAGGATCCATCGGGGAGAACCATGCATGCAATCATTCATGCATCTACGGAAAGACCAGAATCATGGCCAACTCTAGCTAGCTGGAGAGGGCCTTCTTCTAAGTGTTTTCCCCCTCAGGATGAATTAATAACCATGTGCAGATCGAGCAGCAGTGCCCTGAATGACTCGGCTAATTAGCTAGTGCTGATACGAAACTGCTAATCATATTAATCGTATAAGGTCCCTGGCACCGGACAAATATATGCAGTTGCAGCCAACTTCCTTTTTTTCTGAAGAAAAGGAAAAGGGGATGACAGGACCAACCAAGCAGTCAGACGAGGTTCAGGAAATGTGCATGGCAGCTGCTGTTGGTCGTTGGAGCAATTCATCAGCAGATGGATCAGGCCTGAAGGTGAAAAGAGGGCTAGAATCCTCGCCCATTAGACAGACGGAGGAGGAGAGACGACCCGGGCGGATAAGCCCAGTGAGTACGCCGTAGCCTTTCCTTACCTCCTCCAGCCCAACTGCCCAAGAAAAACAAGGAAGTCCATTTTGTATACTTCACCAGCCCATACCGTACAGTACTTGGCCCACTCAGGCCCATCTAGTCTTTCTCCTTCCCCGCAACGCTCTCGACTTCTCCGCTGCTGCTGCCTGTTCTGTACTGCTGCTGTACGGCCAAGCCAAGCCAATCGACTCCTCCACCCATCCCATGGCGGGCTACCGCGGCGGCGGCTCCTCCACCGCCGGCGCTGGAGGCGCGGGGGCCGCTGCCTTCGCCACGCGGATGCTCCTCCTCCTCACGCTGCTGCCGCTCGCGCTCGCCGCCTTCGCCTTCGCGCTCCAGTGGCGCGGCGGCATGCGGGACCCGGCCGGCGCCGCCTGGCCCTCCGACACGCAGCGCTTCCCCGGCATGGAGAACAGCCCGCTCGGATCCTCCTCCTCCTCCTCCCCTGGGGGCGGAGGATCCTACTTCGCCGTCTCCCATTCGTCCTCCGCCGCAGCCGACTGCGCCGAGATCCTCGGCCGCAGCGCCTCCTCCCACGGAATCTCGCTCTACCGCGGCTGGAACTTGGATTCCGAATCTGCTATCACACCCAAGGTCAGTGACTTCGCGTCGCGCTTACCCTCTGATCTGATCTGCCCTTCCGGGATCCCATTTTCCAACCAATTCGATGCGATCTCGCGCTGATGAAATATTGTCATCACTGTGATCCGAGTATTTCATTCATGCTCCTGTTGAACTAGGCCACTGTGTGATCTCCTGCCTACGACTTCTAGCTTCTTCATTCAAAGAGCCAGCGGTTTAGCTCGTTCCTGTGGATGTTAGTCCGTTTCTGTGTCGAATGGCATGGTAGGTTGCATGGCTTCCAATATGTAGCATAATAATAGGATCAACTGGTTGTTTTTGTTACGATGGTGTGCAGGTCTGTGTGTGCTTTAGGACTGCACTGCACATCCATATGTACTTATGCGCATGTTGTTCAACATAACATAATGTAACTAGCAGTTGCTCTATAATTGGAAAATTAGGCCATATGGGTCTTAGTTTACCAGTAAAATTTTCCATACATGTACAAGCACAGTTGCACTATATGGATATTTTGTATTGTCACATTCATATAGACTAACAGTTTAGGCATGAAATATGTATTCAAGTATCATGCTAATTCCATTTCTTGGACTGGACTGCAGATCTGTATCACAGGAAGCACATCTGCTGGCCTACACCAGATTCTTCCTTGGTTGTATTATCACAAGGTCATTGGTGTTTCACATTTTATTCTCTTTGTTGAAGGAGAGGCTGCAAAACCAGCTGTCACCTCTGTTCTTGAATCTATTCGGGTAAATAAGTCATTTCACACCCCCTCTTTGTGTTTGTGGTTTCTTTGTACAATCTGGCACTAACTTTCTGTGTCCCTTCTTTAGGGTGTAAAAATTATTTACAGAACTAAAGAGCTCAAAGAGAAGCAGGACAAAAGGTACGTTGGTGGACTTTAAAAGGAATATGACGATCTTTTCAACACTAGCAAACCCACCCCATACAAATATAAGTTTAGTTGGAAATTTGGTCCGCAGCTTATGCAAGTTTTGATAATTCTGCTTTAATATGATATATACCACTAAGATGCATTGAAAAATATTAATTTGGTACAGATGGCAAGAGGGATGCCAAACAGTTCTGAATATTGAAGCAAATTTTGCAGTGTTGTTGTTTGGATCCTGTATTTCTGTTTTCCTGACTATATGCATTTCTGAAGTATTCTTGTTGATTGTTTGGTTGTCTAAACACCATTGTAACAATCATTTTTTGATTTCAGCCGCATTTGGAATGAGACTTGGCTGGCAGGTTTCTTTTACAAGCCATGCAATTATGAACTATTTGTTAAGCAATCACTTAACATGGAAATGGCTATTATTATGGCAAGGGTATGGATTATTTCTCCGCATCTATTCACACAGAAATTGTGATTTTCATGTTCCTATCTAAAAGAGTTGTCATAGTTGTCTAAGTTTACATTTAAGTTACCATCGCAGCGCTCTTCATATTGAGACTTTTCAGCTAACAACAGCCCCCTCCCAGCTCAGCAATGCAAGTATTTATGTACGACATCAATAGTATAACCCAACATGTCAGATTTATCGATTATGTGTAACAGTGTAGGCATACAGTTGACAGTAATGAAATGGAAGGTTCTATTGCAAGTAATGTTTAGTTACAGAAAATATGCAAAGATATGTACTAGAGTCACCTGATAATAGAAAGTAATGTTTAGTTACAGAAAAATATGCAAAGATATGTACTAGAGTCACCTGTTAATATAACCATGGGCCTTATATTTTGTAATGGATTTGATGTAAATGCCCCTTGTTTCATTATCACAGGATGCTGGAATGGATTGGATCATTCACCTTGATACTGATGAGTTGATACATCCAGCTGGTGCGCGAGAGTACTCTCTGAGGCGATTACTTTTAGATGTTCCTGATAATGTTGACATGGTTATCTTCCCCAATTACGTGAGTCACAGAAGTAACATGTTTGTTGAAGTTGAACACTGTAATATGCTTGATGTCTGATTATTGTATAATTTTTGTCCAGGAGAGCAGCATTGAGCGAGATGACATCAAGGATCCATTTACTGAGGTATGTGACCTACTGATGATCCACTGGCTTACTTAAGTGCCATTGCCACCTGTATATAAACGGATTGCTTCTTGCTTCTAAAAGAATTGTATTTTGGCGAAAATTAGTGCATTACAGAAAATAATAGATCTAGCTCGTACCTTTTCTAAAATGATTGCATAAATTTTCACCAAGTTTTAATGTGCAGGTTTCAATGTTTAAGAAAAATTACGACCATCTCCCAAAGGATACATACTTTGGCCTATACAAAGAAGCAACACGTGGTAATCCAAATTACTTCCTCACTTATGGTAATGGAAAATCAGCTGCAAGGGTTCAGGAGCATTTGCGGCCCAATGGTGCTCATAGATGGCATAATTACATGAAAACCCCAAAGTAAGACATTTAAATATGCTGAGATTTTTCAAAAACAAATGTTCAGCGCACATTTTTTGTCTGTTCCTACCAGATAGTTTATCCATCTATCTCTTTTAATTTTTTTGTGTAGCGAAATCAAATTGGAGGAGGCTGCTATCCTGCATTACACCTACACAAAATTCTCAGATCTAACTTCAAGGAGGGACAGGTGTGGCTGCAAGCCCACTAAAGAAGATGTGAAGCGATGTTTCATCTTAGAATTTGACCGACTAGTGAGCTATCTTTTCTTCCCTTTGATGTATATGCATAGCACCTATTGTTCTCCTATGGGTACAGGTTCCCTTGTCAACACCAAAACTGCTTTTTGGCTGAAATGTTGAAAACTTGAAATAGTGCACTGATTTCATTTAAGCGACGTGATACAGAATGGGAGGGGAGAAAAATGCCTTCCGTTTATTGTACTCCGGAAATGCTTGCGGAAACTGTTGAAAGTGTAAAAGAATTTGATTATCGTAAATGCATGAAATTTCATTTTTAGCAGAACAATGCATGTAGTTATGTTTAATGTGGATGTGTGTGTGTGTGTACCTTCATCGTGTGCCTTGTAATAACCAAGATAGTGCTCACATTGTCACAGAATATAGTCAGCTGTGCCAAAGATCCATGTAACTTTACGCGATTTTACCCATTTTTGAAGCTGAGGGTTGAACTTGGTCATCAGCACAAAGTTCTTATACACTTGCTTAGAAAAAAGGAAAAACCTGATGTGGCTTTTATTAGGTGTATCATGTTCACATATAACCTATTAGATAACTAACTTGGGGGGGACTGATGAATTCTCTTATGCACTGTGTCATCACAGGCTTTTATAATTGCATCAACAGCAACTGACGAGGAGATGAGGAACTGGTAACACCCTTACCCCTCTTTGTACCAACCATTCCTCCCAACATCCATGAATTAAGAGAGATCATATTTGTCTGACTACCTTTGTTCAATGTTCAGGTACCGGGAACATGTTGTATGGACCGATAAGGACACCAATTTGAAACTTTTGAGAAAGGGTGTGTTGACACGTATATATGCGCCAATGGTTAGTCCTGATCTCAATCTTGAAGGCATCAGGTCATGAACGTTGCTTCTTATTGCTGCTAAGCTAATGCCTTATCTTTGCAGGCTATCATTCGTGGTCTTAAGGAATCTGGGGTCTTTACCTCTGCAGTAACATCAGCGAAAGCACAATCAAAAACAAAGTCATCAAACATGGAAAACAAGGAGACCATCCGATCAAATGTAACAGCTGGTCAATCCACCTTGGATGGTGGTCATGAAAAATTGCAAGCAACTGTAAGAAAGATCCTAGAAATGGTTGATGCCCAGGAAGAAGCAATGCCACCAATGTCGCCCCCCGGTTTCATTGAGGTGACTGAAAGTGCACTGCTGGGACACATTATATGAGATGCTGGAGGCGTTCTTGACTGATGTCGGCTTCATTGAGGTGACTGTCGTGACACGTTACATGAGATGCTGGAGGCGTTCTGGACTGATGTCGCTCGTGGGGTTTTGGTGGATGAAATTTTAACCATGCATGCAGCGTCGAGCATATAGATAGCAGAGTCTTGTTTGGTCGTTGTATTGTGTCCTGCAACTCCCCATGCCCTGTGCTCCTGTAAAATTCCTTTTATAACGGAGGCTGGTACGCAAGTGCAAGGCATGAGAAGAGTGTACTGCAATATATACAGAAATCAGGCGAATCTTTCTCCTGGTTAGATTGATGTCAAACTTCTACTGAGAAGCATAATATATAAATATTAATTATTTGACCAAAGTGCTGACTAGAATGCGATGCTGATCGATGCGCAAAACTCTGGGATTTTATCTCAATACATCTTTGCTGTTAAAGGCTGCAGCTAATGACATAGCTGAACTGCCGCTAGAAACTAAGAGAGTAATTTTTTTTTCAATTCTTCTTTTATGCGCGTAAGTAATTTCGATTCTTACATAGGCTTTCCTCACGGTAATCTTGGGAAACCCTATGTTGTCAATTTTTTGGGTAAAAAGCCTACCAAATTTCTTGAGTGCAGCCCTACCAAATTTAAGCAACAAAATTCAGAATTTTCACAGCCCTACGAGGTTGTAACTTGTAATAAAGGGAACCCCTCTTTTGGCAAGAAAAAAAAATGCTGACACTATTAGAGTGTTTGGTTCATCACCACACTCCACCACGATACTGTGTGCGGTGGTATAGCACTAAAAAAGCAGTGATGTTTGGTTGACGATGCAACATCAGCTACGGTCCTTGCCGTTATTTCTCAACGCTAGAGCATTTGCCCGAGTTGGGGCAAGAGATGAAAAAGAGAAATTCGGGTACGGAGGAAAGATAAAATACCGGATACTATGATATATATTTTCTGTTTTTCCTTTTTTTCTTTATTTGAAAAAAGATTCTCGCAGCAACTAACCACAAGAAGCCCCAAGTAACTAACACTCAACACCACTGCAGTCTCGCAGACAGGGGTCACGCAGCGCAGGCTGGTCACTGCCACTGGTGTGCGTGCATTTCATTTTTCATCAGAGAAAGAGAGGGAAAAAAAAAGACAAGAAAGGGCAGCAGCAAGCAAACGTGAGCGGCGAGGCAGTCGCAATCGCAATGGGATCCTCTTCCGTGCTCTGCTGGTCCCCCTCCCCCTCCGCCTCCGCCTCGCCACCAACTTCGCCGCCACGCAAAACCCCAACTGCTCTGCACCTTCCACCGCCGCCGCCCTGCCGGCCCCATCTCCTCTCCCTCCTCCGCCACCGCTCCCCCCTCCGCCGCCGCTCCCACCCGGCTTCTTCCCTACCTTCTTCGTCCCCTCGCCATTGCCGCCCCCATGCGGCCTCCAACCGTTGCCGCCTCCGCCTCCAGGCGCCGGAGCCACTGCGGCGCCAGCGCGCGCGCTCCCTTCCCCCCAGGATGTACCCGGGCGCCGGAACGGGGGCATTTCGTCTCGGACCGCAGCCGCGACAAGGCGCGCCTCGTGCTCCCCGACGGGCTGGTCCGCCCCTCGCCGCTGCTGGGCATGCTCACCGCGGCGGAGCGCCGCCTGGTGCTCGGCGCCGGGCTGCCCGTGCCGGCGTTCGACCGCCGCGGCCGCGCCTACCGCATGTCGCTGCGCCGCGACCCCAGCGCGCACACGTACCGCCTCACGGGGCAGTGGTCGCTCTTCGTGTCGCGCCACGACACGCGCGCCGGCGACGCCGTCGAGGTCCGCGCCTTCCGCCCCTCCGCGTGGCAGGCGCGCCTGGACAGGCACGGCGAGGGCGGCCTCGGCATGGCGCTCGTGCACCGCCGGGGCGCCGGGATCATCATCGACCGCTGGTGCAACCGGGAGCGCGACGCGGCGGACGGGCTTCTCTTGCTCATGGCCGCAACCCGCAAGCGCGATACCAGTCGGAGCCTGAGCCTCCTAATTTAACAGGATCCTTGTCCGGCCAGATTAACACAAAGTGCAGTACGTGGAGGGGATGAGCTAGCTGACGATCATCAATTGCTCTTGGTGTTGGTTCTATGCGGTGCCAACCATGTTGCATCTTCAGAGGTTTTTGGGGCCAAGCTTTGATCATGCAGCTTTACTTATCAGTCGAGGTAGATGCAATTGATATGATGGTAGATATTGGATAGATAAACTCATCATCTATATATATAGATCATGGAATGGGGTGCCTGCAGATAGATGATGCAGATGCAGGTGCAAGGCAAGGCTGGTAGTACAGTACAGTAGTATGCAGCAGGGGAGACGAGGTGTTGCCCTTGTTAACTTACAGTTATTTTTAATATATATAACATATATTTTCTATCTCACATATCTAATGCTAAGCTTGCAAACAACTTGCGGTAAGCGCATCATAGAAAATGTAATGCCATGGAAGAAGTTGAAATGTGAACGGTCGGTACTGTTAAAATGATAGAAAGGGAAGTTTATTACTTTGTTGCTTGATTCTGCTGTTGCATTCTGATGTCAATTTCTGCAGATTTGCTGCACTGCAATTGAAGTTCCAATCAAACGCTCCACCCATTCTATTTCATTCCAAACTTTCAAGATTCATGTGCCATATTGCTGCACACGCGAGGTAAAGGCGATCAGGGTGGTGAAGAGGATGGGGAAAAAAGAGGCGCCGACTGAGCTGGAGGTGGAGGACGCCGGAGTCCATTGCATAGAGTTAATTAGGACCACGCAATTGCATTTTTCCATGCTGAAACTTGCCATCAACGATATAAAAAATTTTGAGGGGAACGTACCTAAAATTTTAACATCCCCTCAATTTATAATCGGTGGCATGAGTTATTTTAGGTTAATTATTTTATAACATCAATGGTGGGTAATGGTTGTGAAAGGGTCTATAGTCTAATGGTTAGAGCACCCGAGTAGCAACTAGCAGACCCAGGTTCGACTCCCCGTGGGAGCGAATTAACTGGTTTTCTCCAAATAATGGGGATTTCTAAGCCAGGAAAGCCAACATGAAACTCCATTTCTTGTTCATTGTTAGTCAGCCTGACGACCGCTACAATACACTAGCATCGATCATTGTACCTGCATCAGCAGGCGTGGGTGAGAGTCATGTCATTACTTGGACCCGAATGTGCAGTGTGTACCCTATTTACCTCGATCGGGCTCTCCGGAGTTGGTTTGAGAAAGATACTAAATCATCATGTCCATCTAGGACATTTCTATAATTATACATGAACACATAATACAAAAACACGCACAAAACCTCTAGGAAGGGAACGACCTCGTTTTTTTCATTCCAGAAAAGTTGGACAACAACATTTAATAGCATTACACAAAGGTAAGGTAATGGACTAATGGTCATATCTGTTGTACAGCAACAACCAATAGCATATTTACTATGCATCACTGAATCAGATTATTATTATTATGCATACATATGTATCACGCACACAATAATCCACACAACACACAAGTTGTGTACACACAACGCATATGCACATGGACAAATAATAAAACGGCATATTACACGAACACTAGACGATCGAGGACATAAGCACAATGCAAGCACACATATATATAGCTGCTAGTCGATAACACCAGCTGGAAGCGATAGGGTAGTTCCGGTTTTTAAGAGCTCAGCGATTTGTTTTTCATCGGAGGAGTTTATGTACCGGCAGCGATACTTGGGCACTGATGATGGTTTTGCATCGTCGTCAGTGGCTTGCGAGAGATTGTTGTTGAAATGACCTTTAAGCACAATCTCTTTGAGGTTTTTTTTTTTTGAGAAGCACAATCTCTTTGAGGTTGGGGAGGTGGTTGATTCCAGAGATGAGGTCCCTGCTGCTGCCAGTAGCGTGCACCTTGCCTACGGCCCAACGAATCTTATCCAGCGCGAAGACGACGCGGGTGATGGCGTCATCCTCGAGCACGAGGAACCTGAGCGCTTGGAACTCCACCTCCTCCTTGAAGTAGAGCGCCTTCTCGGTGAACGCGCCGCGGCTGAGCTTGAGGCACCGCAAGCTCAGGACGTTGCCAAGTCTCCTGAGAGCTTCTCCTCCATCCATTTAAGTGTCACGCAGGGTGACGTTGGCCAGCCTGTCGGCCCTCGCGATCCATGAAGGGAGCCCGATCCTCCCCATCATCCCCAGGTTCTCCATGACGAAGCCGCCGGAGGTGGAGGCGGCCTCCTGCGGCGACACGGAGATGTCGAGAACCCCGGCGCCATGGGTGACCCAAACGGACAGTGAGCGCAGGCATCCGGCCAGCGCGTGTATCACCTGGCGGAGATTGCTGGCGGTGGAATCGTTGCCATGGACGGCGACGCCGAGCTTCCTCAGCCGCCGCAGCCTGGCAACCTCCTCCACCAGCTCGGCTCCGTCGACGGAGACCTGGACGTGGGACAGCGTCTCCATCTGCCTCATCCTGGTGCCGATCTTGCGAGGCATCTGCACGGCGACGACCGACACCTGCGCCTGCGCCGCCGTCCTGGCCGTGCCGGCTTCGGCGCCGGTCGCCGTGACGCGGTAGCCGCCGGCGAGCAGGTGCTTCAGCCCCGGCAGCCGGATGTTCGCCGTGTCGTCATCTGGTATCTTTGTGCCGCGGATGTCCAGCGTCTCCAGCCTGGTGAGCCTCTTCATGTGACGTGGGTGCAGTCGGGAAACATCAGTGCTGCGAAGGCTCAGATACCTGAGCCACACCACCTTGTAGATGGTCTTGAGGTGGCGCTTCTTGAGGCCTCTGCAGCCTCCCAAGTCCAGCACATTCAGCCGATACAGCTCAGGGAGTGTTTTGAGGAAGTGCTGCAGCTCGTTCATGGGATCCTGCTGCTGGAACTCCAATAAGGTTGTTGCGGCGGCTTTCTTCCTCGCCGCAAGCAGCAGCAGCTTGCCAATAATAAGATTATTATTGTTCCTGCAGCAGCAGCAGCAGCAACCCGGTTGTTGCTGCGGCTGCTGCTGCAGCGGCCGTGGGCGTAGAACTATCCTTCGGATCTCTACCTGGCGCTGCAGGTGAACCGGCAACTCAGCCACGAAGTTCTCGCTCCCGGTGATGCTGGTAACGAAGCCTCTGGTTGATTCATCCAGCTTGCAGGTCTTGACCGTGCCGGCATCACCGACGCGGCAAGGACGAAGGAAACGCCGGAAGAGAAGCTCACTGAAGCAGCGCTCGCCTGCCTCCTCTCGGGTGCTCCCTGCAGCTGCTTGCTCTTTACCAACAAGTCCTTCGGCGACCCATCGCCTCACCAGGCTTGTCCTGCTGATCACTGACTCCTTGAGGAAAGCAGTCACGTACTGCAGGCAGCTCTTCTGCTGGGTGGACAGCATGGAGTAGCAGAAGACCATCACCAGCCTCTTGGGATCCTCATCCGCTGCTTCTTCCTCCAGCATTAGTTTCTTGCTCAGCTTCTTCAGCATGGTTTTAAATAGCGGGCTAAGGGGTTTTGGCGGTTGGGGTCAAAAAACAGCTAATAGCGGGCTAAATGAGGCTATAGCGGGTTATAGCGGCTAAATTGTACATAATTTCAAATAGCGGTTTTTTTTCTCAAAAGGCTATAGCGGGCTATAGCGAGGCTATAGCGCGAGATTTAAAACCTTGTTCTTCAGCTCTTGGTTGGTAGCGTAAGGGTAAGCATACAGAGCACAAAGAAGCATCTTTATGCAGCTGAATGCCGTCTCATCATCCGAGCATCTCTTGAGGATGCCAGCAACTGCCCTGGGAGCTTCAGACCGAACAACCTCAGGAAGCCGGCTGATGATGGGAGAGGGAGACGATGACGATGATGGGACAAGAAAAGCACACTTGGATGTACTTTTGGTTGTAGTGTTGGCAGTTTACCATTCACCTATCTATGTCTCCCACTGGGGACCTGCGACGAAGACGATGATTGGGATCCGATGCGATCAGAGGCAAGGACACAAGCGCCAAGGAAGATCATGCCTCGGGCGCCGGGGGGCTCTGCCATCAAGACATACAAGCGAAGGAGGAGTGCCGGAAAGGCTAGCACAGTGACCCCCGCTCCGCGAGCCGAGGCCACCGAGCCGGAGGATGAGGCGGCTCAAGCCGCGGCCGAGGAGGATGGCGGGCCCTGGGAGTCGCTTGACGAGTCGGCTGCCCTCGCCTTGGCCACGGGCTCAATTGTGGCCCAGCGGGCCGTGGTTGGGCCAAGTGCAGGCGAAACAGGAGTGGAGGCTGCGGCGAGCCAGGCGCCAAGGAAGCGGCCCAGAAAGTCAAAAGCCCAAGCTGAAGAGCCAAGCGTTGAGGAGGCCAGAGCAGCCACGGCGGCCTTCCTCGCCAGCATCAGTCAGGCGCTGCAAGCGCCTCTGGCCAAACTACCTGACCGGCGGTGCACTACCCCTGCGCCATCAACACCGGCGCCGCGACGCAGTGGGAGGCTGGCAAATCAAGCGTTCAACTCTTATGTGCGCCCCTCGAAGAAAGGTGAGGCCCTGGTTCTCCGCAGGCTCGGCGAGTCGGACGATCCGGAGACCGGCGGCAAGAAGCTAGAGGCTATGTTCCACGGGCAGCTGGACCGCACACGCTTCGATGCCATCCGCGACATCCTCCCTGCAGCGCGTGCCTTGTACGACGCCGAACTGTTGGCGGCCGCCGCCCAGGCGAACGCCGCGATCAGTGTGTACTGATCGGAGCGCTTTTGAGCACTCCTGGTTGATCGCATTCCATGGATACATACAACTACAATATCCTGGTCTGGAACGCTCGCGGATTGAACGCCCGATGTCGTCGTGACAATCTCCGCGAGGTTGTATCTTCCGCTAATGCTTCTATTGTGTGCATCCAAGAGACAAAACTATCTGTAATCTCTCCGTTCCTGATGAATGAAATGCTCGGAATTCGATTCTCGAGCTTTGTTTACTTGCCGTCGGTTGGGACTCGTGGGGGCATTCTGATTGCCTGTCGGGGACCGGAGGTGTCGTGCTCGGTGCTGCACATGGGAACCTTCTCTGTCTCGGCGAGGATAGAACTGGAACAGCAACAGCATCAATCTTGGTGCATCACCGGGGTATATGGTCCGCAGGCTGACGATGACAAGGTCATGTTCCTGGATGAACTGCGCTCGATCCAGGGTGCCATTACATGCCCTTGGATGATCGCAGGTGACTTCAACCTGATTCTCGACGCCACTGACAAGAATAATTTGAACATCAATCGTCGGAACATGGGTCGCTTTCGCCGGTTCGTTGACGAGATGGAACTAAAGGATATGCATCTTCATGGTAGAAGGTACACCTGGAGCAGTGGGTGTGCTCGGCCAACTCTCGAGAAACTTGACAGGGTTCTGGTCACGGTGGACTGGGACTTGATGTATCCTGGGTCGGTCCTCCAAGCCCTCTCCGAGGACTACGACGAGGAGCTCCCGCTCGGCCACCCGCTGTGCCGCCCGGAGCGCGAAGTATGCTTCATCTCCCGCTCACCGGAGATGGATGCGGAGGAGGATCGGCTGCGGTTCGCGCTGTTGGCACAGGCGGCCGCCGGCTTCCAGCACATCCCCGTCGAGGCTATGCGCCGGGCGGTCGCCGACATCGCTGGCATCGGCGACGAACACTTCTCGGTCAGGCGCTTCGTCCCCGAGAATTTCCTCGTCGTCTTCAGCTTCCAGCGCGCGTGGGACTGCGCGCTTCGTGCGGCGGCGGTCGTGGTGTCCGGGGTTCGGCTCACCTTCCGGCCATGGACCCGCCTCGTCCGGGCCTTCGTCGTGCACATGCGCTTTCGGGTGGCCTTGGAGATCGAGGGCGTCCCCGCACACGCCTGGGGATGGCGCGCGGCGCGCAAGATCCTGGCTTCGTCGTGCTGGATCGAGCGTATGGAGCCGTCGATGGAGGATCACTCGGATCAATCTGCGATGGTGATCACCGCATGGACTGACAACCCCAACCGGATTCCAAGAGAGAAGATTGTGTACATTGCGGAGCATGAGCTCCCTGTCGGGGTTTTGGCGGTTGGGGTCAAAAAACAGCTAATAGCGGGCTAAATGAGGCTATAGCGGGTTATAGCGGCTAAATTGTACATGATCTCAAATAGCGGTTTTCTGTTTCAAATGGCTATAGCGGGCTGTAGCGAAGCTATCACTACTACAGAACCCCTTATCACAAATGGTTCTTCGGAGGCTATCACAAACGGTTTTCTGGGGCGTTTGTGATATGTGCCGGGGTCACAAAACAGCTAATAGCGGGCTAAATGAGGCTATAGCGGGTTATAGCGGCTAAATTGTACATGATCTCAAATAGCGGTTTTCTGTTTCAAATGGCTATAGCGGGCTGTAGCGAAGCTATCACTACTACAGAACCCCTTATCACAAA
>OAMR01000609.1:164549-208205 GCA_900205405.1 Echinochloa crus-galli | reverse complement strand
CACTATATACTATATAGTAGTAGGAAGATTTGAATCATAGAACAAATTGGAGTTTGACCACCCAAACCAGATGGGAATATATGACTGTAATATTCAAGTAAATCTTTGCTTTAGTTATTTACATTTCTGCAGTCTGATAAGTAATTCCAGGATAGTCTAGCAGTCCTTTTCCCATAATGTTTTTTTTTCTACTGAACAACTACGTTCATGTTCCTCCTGAATCTTTCAAATGCGTTACAGTAATAATGTCTCATCAATTCACAATTGTTTGCGCATCTGGAAATAATAAACATTTTTTGTTAATAAAAAAACTGAACATTGGGGTCTGAAAACTGAAATTTCTAAGAAAAGATCTATTCTTTTTGTGACAGGTTTAAGGTATCCTTTCACAGTTTCGCTTTGTTTCCTTCCTCATACATTTAACATTCTTGATGCCTTGCTCAGTGATTCTACCCAAATTAATTCACTTGTACAGTACCTTCAGTGCTCTTTTTTAGAATCATGATTGCTCAGAACTGACGCATTCTTGTGCAAGTGTTGTCAGGATACATGAGGTCTAGATTAATGGAATTATCTTTGCTGCTTTGCTGATTTCATATAATTCAACCTTTTCTGGTCACACATGAAGACATTTGTGATCAGGATAGTTTGGTTGCAAATACCTGAGCTTTTTATGATTTGTTGACTCCATTTTGTAAAATAGTAAGGTTTTGGCATGGACATAATTGAAGGTTTTTCTCGTCACACATGGTATGTGATCAGGCTAGTTTGGCTCCAAGTAACTGAGGATTTTATAGTAAGCTTGCTTCATTTTAGAAGATAGCAAAGTTTTTGCATCATTATTTATGACGAGGAAACTAACTCTGTCTGCTAGGTAATTGAAGTTTTTCTATTCATGCATGGCATTATATGCAACTTTGGTTAACTTGTAGGCCATCTGAGGATGGCAGTCAATGGGACAAGGTCACAATCAAACTACAAGAATGGTATGGCACGCTTCCGGATTCGAAAGCCCGGGCCACGTTTGAAGCCAGCTTTGTTCGGCTTGCTGTGTGCTTGGCGTGAGGTGCGGATTTTACGTCAACACATGGGTTCCACTTCAACCAGGGAGTTCCCGACGGGCAGCTGCCTGCGGGGGCAGGCGGTGGCGGCGGCGCTGCAAATGGTGCGCAGCGAGACGCTGGGCCGGAGGGAGGTGTTGATCCTTTGCCGGCGCCGGCGAGCCAGGAGGATATGGGCCACGATGGCGGTGCAGGCGGGGCACGGGCCGGCGATGAGGTGGCCACAACCCCTGATGTGGCCTCATCGCCGGGTTGTGTGGCGGGTGCGGATGCTGTTCCCCCGCCATGCCAGGTGGATCAGGAGACCTCGGCCGCGGCGGCGGTCATGGCGGCCGCGGCGGTGGCCGGGCAGCTTCCTCTGGTGGGCCCCGAAGACAAAGACAGATCAAAAGCTTCCCCTGTCAAAGCAAAAAGAAGCTGCGCCCCTGACAGCGCGTCTCGGGTGAACCCCACGGCCGGTTTGGCGCCTATCGAGGCGGTCCCCGGCTGCCTGCGGCAGGAGGCGCAACAAGACGAAGCTGCAGCTGGAGGAGCGGCCGACATGGTTGCTTTTCCGCTTTTGGAAAGTGAGGTTGCCGTTGCGACGCCAAGACTGGACTCCTCTGAGTTTGTCCCTTTCGAAGACCAGCACCCTGCCCGTGAAGAGGTGGACCACGAGGATTGGGATCCGATGCGATCAGAGGCAAGGACACAAGCGCCAAGGAAGATCATGCCTCGGGCGCCGGGGGGCTCTGCCATCAAGACATACAAGCGAAGGAGGAGTGCCGGAAAGGCTAGCACAGTGACCCCCGCTCCGCGAGCCGAGGCCACCGAGCCGGAGGATGAGGCGGCTCAAGCCGCGGCCGAGGAGGATGGCGGGCCCTGGGAGTCGCTTGACGAGTCGGCTGCCCTCGCCTTGGCCACGGGCTCAATTGTGGCCCAGCGGGCCGTGGTTGGGCCAAGTGCAGGCGAAACAGGAGTGGAGGCTGCGGCGAGCCAGGCGCCAAGGAAGCGGCCCAGAAAGTCAAAAGCCCAAGCTGAAGAGCCAAGCGTTGAGGAGGCCAGAGCAGCCACGGCGGCCTTCCTCGCCAGCATCAGTCAGGCGCTGCAAGCGCCTCTGGCCAAACTACCTGACCGGCGGTGCACTACCCCTGCGCCATCAACACCGGCGCCGCGACGCAGTGGGAGGCTGGCAAATCAAGCGTTCAACTCTTATGTGCGCCCCTCGAAGAAAGGTGAGGCCCTGGTTCTCCGCAGGCTCGGCGAGTCGGACGATCCGGAGACCGGCGGCAAGAAGCTAGAGGCTATGTTCCACGGGCAGCTGGACCGCACACGCTTCGATGCCATCCGCGACATCCTCCCTGCAGCGCGTGCCTTGTACGACGCCGAACTGTTGGCGGCCGCCGCCCAGGCGAACGCCGCGATCAGTGTGTACTGATCGGAGCGCTTTTGAGCACTCCTGGTTGATCGCATTCCATGGATACATACAACTACAATATCCTGGTCTGGAACGCTCGCGGATTGAATGCCCGATGTCGTCGTGACAATCTCCGCGAGGTTGTATCTTCCGCTAATGCTTCTATTGTGTGCATCCAAGAGACAAAACTATCTGTAATCTCTCCGTTCCTGATGAATGAAATGCTCGGAATTCGATTCTCGAGCTTTGTTTACTTGCCGTCGGTTGGGACTCGTGGGGGCATTCTGATTGCCTGTCGGGGACCGGAGGTGTCGTGCTCGGTGCTGCACATGGGAACCTTCTCTGTCTCGGCGAGGATAGAACTGGAACAGCAACAGCATCAGTCTTGGTTGCAGCTACGATCCGGCCTCTCCGGATCAAGGAAGAAAGGAATTGACTCCATCTTCATGCTCATATCTTGGTGTATTTGGAAGGAGAGGAACAGCCGTATTTTTGATGGGGCAATGGGCTTGAGGGATGGTCAGCTGGTGGTAAAAATTCTTGAAGAAGGACACCTATGGACTTTGGCGGGAGCAAAGTTCATGGCTGCACTTGGTTGGCCAGAACCGGCAACGGTTGGCCGGGGACAGAGTACCTCCTAGTCTCTTCCTCCTTGGTTGTCAATTTAGCCGTATAGTCTCTTAATGTAATTCGTGGTGTGTGCGTGCGCCTTTGGCCCGCGTTGTAAACGAACAATCATTGCTTTTCTTCTTAATACAAAAATACGCAGCTCTCCTGCGTATTCTCGAAAAAAAAAGACAAGAAAAGCAGGAAGCAGCCGCAGGCCCCCAATAATCGCTCCCCGCTCCACGGGAACGGAAAAGACCTGCCGCCTGCTTCTTGTTGTTGGCAGCTGCTAATTCTTGGTCCAGCGCCTGTACAAAGCCTTCCCTCCGGTCCTCTTCCTCTTGGCGAGGCGTCTTGGGCGCCATCTTGAGATCCTGGCCAGCCGGGACGGTGACGCCGTAGCGCAGCCGCCTCTCGCCGACGTCGCGCACGCGGACCTTGAGCTCGAGGATCTGAGTGGCGAGGCTGCGGAGCAGGCAATACTTGTTGGGGTGTCGGAGGAGGAGCCACAGGGGAGCACAGCAGCCGGCACAGACGAACGGGGCGACGTCGTGCAGGTAGCGCTCGATGAGGTCGTCGGCGATGTAGGCGATCTCGCGCACCTGCTTCATCCAGGCGCGGATCTGGTCGTCGTGCTGGCTCTCCGTCTTGGTCAGGTGCAGCAGGAACCCGTTCATGCTGTCCATCTCGTCCTTGATGAACTGCATGTCGCCGGGGACGCCGCCGACCAGCTTCGACTCCTCCTTGATCGCCGTCGCCAGGAGGCCCAGCAGCGCGTCAACGGCGCCATGGGTCTGGGAGGCCATCGATCGCCTATGATCTCGATCGCACCCCTCTGATCTGATCTAATCTCTCTCAGATAGATGCCAATTGATAATCTTGCAAATATTCTGTGTATATTAATGGATGGAATGGAATATATGGATCCAAGCCTAGCCTAGCTGCTGAACTGAACGGATCGAGCTGATCAGTTCAGTTCATCAGAGATATGATGCATGCCATGCTTCATTTTGCATGCAAATTGATCGAGATGATGTGATGGCTCTTCTGGCCGGGAGATCCAGGTAGTATTTATCATGGCAACCGTATGGGTTGCAAATCCGGTTTCTATGCAAACTATATATATATGTAGGGTATATACCACACCTAAAAAGGAAGCAAAAGAAAAACCTAGCGGGAGGGCAAAGAGTGGAATAGTTTACATTTTATCGTTTTTCATAGCTTGTGGAAAGGAAGCATGAAAGAGCGCAACCCGGTTTTTCTGAAACCAACCTCGTATTGATCGAATCTTTTGGTTGCCCTTGCCCCCAACGTTGTGACAGTCTTTCAGACTTTGTTCACCTTTTTTTTGTTTCTTTAATTTGTCCAACTATATTCATATATATGACTCCAATAAAAAAGAATAGCTCATTTTAGTCAATCCATCTAAACAAACAACATGGATCGTTCCATACGTCCCCAAATCCATAGACGATGACCATATTCTATCCAATCCCTCGCCCTAGCTCCAAACAAGCATACCTATATATATACCCTAATTAAACGTCATGGATTAATTACTAGACTAATGTAGCAATAAGAAGGAATGTATACGTCACACTCTGCAATGTTCTTAATTAGCACCAATTGAGCTAGGTTTGCAAGCTTTTTCAATAGGGACGTACTAGCGCCCGGACGTCCGGATGGGAAACAAAAATCGGACGGTGACGTGGCGCAATCTGAGCCAAGTGTTCCTCCGACGACGGACAGTTACAACTCCCACCGCAACATGGGTACGATGTTGCATGCAACATGTAAAATTTTTGCAACATCCAAAAATACCGTATGCAACACTATAGAATAATATCTGCAACATTAAAAGTTATCGGTTGTAACATCGGGGACACGTATATAACTCACACCATCGGACATCATCAGGTTGCTACGGGGGTTGAGTAAAAAATCCCGCTGCAACATCAGAGTATGTTTCATGAAACATCCAATTCAGATGAAACATCCAATTATATTTCATATGAAACATCCAATCAAACTTCATGGAACATCAAGAAAGGACTATTGCAACATCAAAATTAATTTTGATTGCTAGCGCGTCCGTTCCGGGCGCTACCGTCCGGACGCTGCTACAGTAGTCCATCGTAAATCGCAACATAGAAGATCAACATTCGTAACATTAAAAATCATCACTTGCAACATCAAAAATCATCGTTTGCAACATCAATAAACATGATTAAAAAATATTTAGTTTTGAGAGCAATCTGCTGAAAAATGGAAAAAAATTCGCCGCAACATCTATTTCATGTTGCTTGAAACACTTAAATCTCTTTTTAAAATCTGCAACATACAAATAACACGTTTGAAACACCAAATCCCTACTATTGCAACACCGGAAACATGAAAACAGTGAAACACAGGAGGAGGATGGCGTCCGGTTGGTGCGGCTCACCGCCGGTCTGGAACTTCGTGTGCCGGCGCCCTCCTGTGGATCGGCGCCGGCCTCGTGTGCCACCGGCCCGGAGCTCACGCCGTCGCCGGCGGCTGCCGCGGCGTCTCGTTGACGGCTGGCACGGAGGATGGGCCGAGGAGGAGGGACGCGCGATGCATCTCGAGAGTGCGCACGGAGCAGGGACGAGGAGGGGAGCGACGACCGGCGACGGGGCGGCGCAGAGCAGAGTCAGGGAGGAGGGCGCACCGCGGCGTGCGGTGCCCGACGTCCTGGCGACGGGAGGCGCGGAGGATGGGCCGGGGAGGGGGTGGCGGCCGCGCATGCGGAGTAGGCACGAGGCGGCGGCGGCCGGCGACGGGGTGGCGCGGAGCGGAGCCAGGAGGAGGCGCGCTGCGGTGCGGCGGTGTGTGGGGCTCCGACTTCGAGCGACGGAGGCGCGGAGATAAGGTTACGATTCTTTTTTTTCGGATGGTTGGTTTGTTGGGAAGGCGTCCGATATTTTGCTTCCGCGTCGGATGTACCGTTTTCGATATGGAAGGGTTTGTGCCCCCATCGGCACACGCATGCATATATGCCAGACCTAGAAAATCTAGTATAGTTGATAAACAATGCACGACAATGAATGAAAACATGCATATACTCCTAGTCTCCTACAGCTAGCTGATGAAGTCCAAAGCGTCGAATATATATTGTATCTTTATTTTGTTCCCAAGGAAGGAAGCAGCAAACTCGATGTTTCCATCTCTAGTCTCGTTTGTCCCCGCGCGCATCATCATCATCATACAAAACTATGTTTTAGCTCTCCACTATAGATTTCTCTCAACATGCAAGCTTGACACGTCATCCATCCACTAGGATTAAACATTTATGTCATTCATGGATCTTCTATGACCAATATCATCCATGATCTTTACGAGTGCAATGCTACAAAATTCGCACAATAGATGTCATTCACCGGTCTTCTTACCAATAGTATTCATGCAATTACCTTAGTGTTTCTATTTTCAAATTTAATCTTAAATCATGTATAATGTCGTTTGAAAAAAAATATTACTATGCAATCAATTTAGTGTTTTCAAATATTATTTAAGAAATTCCCGCGGCATCGCGTGGGGTACCACCTAATAATATACGAAGACAGCTACCTCCCACAGAACAAGCGAAGCAAATCCCCTATTTTTTGTCTGGAGAATCAAGGGTCTGATTGGTTCTCTTCCCAGGCGAGCCAGGCTCGCATCTGGGAGCCAGGCCGGCTGCAACCAGGCTCTAGGGGTGCAAGACCCTGTTGTTTGGTTGCCTGATCCAGTCCAGCCAGGCTGCATAGAGATTTTGATTGGTTGCAACACAAGAACCAGATTTGAAAAGAGGATGCATGGTGATGTTGTTTGGTTGCCTGGATGCATAAGATTCTAGTTACCTCTTGCATTGCTATGGTGATGTTACCACCAGCATGTTCATAGGAGGTGCATAATAGCTTGTTACATGTCTAACATTTCATACATTTCTAAAACATACAGACAATGATTAATGTTTCAACTAGGATTACAACAGCCTCTAATAATATAATTAAATCTTTACAATTCTAGGTTGTCATCTTGTCACTCATGGAAATCTTGTACCATGGAAATCTTGTACCTCTTTTACTGAAAATCTTGTACCATGGAATGCTCAGATAAGGGACAGATGCTCAGATAAGGATATCAGAGGAAAATAAATGGACAAGCATCATTGGCAGTGGGCAAATATGCTCAGATAAGTAAACAAGAGGAGAATAACAGTACAAGCATCATTGGAAGATGGCAAATATGCTCAGACAAGGTTAGAAGTTGCAAGTAACAGTACAAGCATGAAACATCATCATCGACAATGGGCATATGCTCAGATTTAATAGAGAGCATGACAACATCTCCAAATAAATATCATCATGATGAGCAATCAACAAGGCATATGCTCAAATATAATAAAGATGTCCACATTGCCATTCTATGACAATCTACAATCAACAATCAGTGTTGATTCATGGAACTAACTAATTGCTATCGTTAGTAATTGAGAGGGGGCATGTTAGCTGCACAAAAGAAGGGATTAGTGCATCAGTTCCCAACCAGCCAATACATATGTGAATTTCAAATCAAAGTCCACTGCAGCAAGGACATTCTGAGTGGTGCAATGCTTTCTGCCCCTAAATGCTGCTTGCATCCTCGCAGGGACTTTAGCATAGATATGAGTTCCATCTATTGCACCTACACAATCCTACATGCAACCCAACATTATATGGTTATATGATATGTACCCAACTAAGAGTGGACACGTATATAACTCACACCATAGGACATCAAATGGATTATGACTCTTCACTCTTGGCTTCCAAAAATCTGCTGAAGCTCTTGCTTCAAATTCTGTCGGATTTCAAGTAACGCGATAGCCAGAGAGGACTCTGACTTATGCAGGCCTGGGCCGTGTGGCCGCGGCTCAGGCTATGATGAGGCCCATCAACGAAAAGGAGACCATCTTGATTGACTGAAAGCTGGTCGCAGAATGAAAAGGAGGATTGGGCAAAAAATTCAGCCGTCCGATTAGCACTGAATGGCCCAAAAACAAACACGATCTCCGTTAACTGTTGGTGTCCTTTTGACCTCCAGGAATCATCCAGCACCTTCCATATATGCCACAGCCACAGCCTGGCCAATTCAGAGTTGGGAGCAGCAGCAGCCATCACGTGGTTAATATGTACTGGCACACTAAAAGGGAAGAGAGACATTGCTATTAAAAATCATTTTTTTCTACATCTTAATTAAATTCTCTTATAGGTTCCACTTTGCCTAAACAAGAAGCACAAGAGAAGGACCCCCAATCCTGCACAAACAACAACCATTAGCTTCTCTGCGTGGGTGAAAACACACACACCACAGATCTAGGGTTCACCAATAGGGAATCCGACTAAAATCGAACGGGATGAGAGAAATCCCTTACCTTGCCTCAAACTTCCGCACGGCTGCAAAACAAAAGACAAGAACAATCGGATCTATGAGGCCCCAAGGAGTCAACGCCAAGAACAGATCGAAACGGGCAGATCTGAGAGGAAGAGAAGAACTCACGTTCCGACGGCGAAAATGGCGACTGCGGAAGAGCGAGCGAGGGAGGGGGGGAGGGGTGAGGATAAATAGGCGCAGGCCCGGTCCTGAGATTTTGGTGGCCCGGGGCGAAATTAAAAGGTAGGCCCTTTAATAATAATAATATTATTATTATTATTATTATTATTATTATTATTATTATTATTATTATTATTATTATTATTATTATTATTATTATTATTATTATTATTATTATTATTATTATTATTATTATTATTATTATTATTATTATTATTATTATTATTATTATTATTATTATTATTATTATTATTATTATTATTATTATTATTATTATTATTATTATTATTATTATTATTATTATTATTATTATTATTATTATTATTATTATTATTATTATTATTATTATTATTATTATTATTTTAAAATTAACACAAACAATAACATAACACTTAAATGACTCTAATATTTTCTTCTCTACTATGTCCCCTTATTTTACTATCAAGATTACCTCAATCACTGGATCATACATATCTGGAGTGAAAACCCAAGTTTTTTCATCTACACTAGAGGTATTGTCGTATCAGATCAACTCAAATTTAGAAAATTACCCGGTTAGAGTACTTATGTTCTTCTTCATCTGTCCTTATTGATGGCTAATGAATCAACTTGGTTTAGTCTTCTTGACCTAAGTTAATATCATAGTCTAATGCTCCTAACGGACGATGTATTCTCAAGCCTAAAAAAATAAGCTCGGAAGTACTAAAAATTACTGATAGAGAATAAATTACATGTAAGATATTCAGGCATACAGATATTCAGCGGAGGGACAAATATGCATTACCGTCTCTGACTCGCGTAGTCGCCATCGCCTGCCGTTCGTTGGCATCGCCGCATCAGATAAAAGAGTTTTTAACGTTTGGACGAGGCCTCGGATTGATCAGAGTACGAATGACGGCGTCCGTGTCTACGCAGCAGATGAGGTCGGATACTCGGATGGAAGCAAATCGGTGATTCCGTAAAAAAAGAGACTTGCACTTCGTTGTCAATTTTTTCTTTGGGCCTAGCCGGCTGGCCCAACTAATAAGCAATCTAAATTTACAGACTAGTACAAACTAAACAGCCAGCCTATTGAGTAATATACATACACAGTGTGTACCTGGGTAGGGGCCCCTTCCTTTTGGGGGCCCAGTGCGCCGCACAGCTCGACCCCCCCAGGGCCGGGCCTGAATAGGCGAGGGAATGGCGCGAAAAGGGGGAGGTGACGGAAATCTTCCCGCCTGCACGAGCGCGGCCATTTTCGCCGCCTGCGCGCTCCGCCCACGCGCTCGCCGCCGCACCCCCAGAGCCAGGCTCTGGGGAAACGAGGGTTTCCTCCGTATCCCGGGAGCCAGGCTCGGGGCGGCCTTTTGCATCCCGCGGGACAGGCCCCAAGGCCGGCCCAGGAAACCAATCGCCGGCCCTTGCACCCGGGGAGCCTGGCTGGGCCTCGATGCGAGCAACCAATCGCACCCCAAGTGAACCGGAAGCGAGACATTCTAAATGAAACCAAATGTTCTGATCGATAGGCCCATGGGCCTCCAATTTCCAGAGCCCCCATTTTTTCTATGCTATATAGAGGCATGCATGCAGCCCATGAGCCAATTTCCACGGCGACGATGGACGCCATCCTGGTCCTTGGTCTCTAGAACTTAACTGTGACCATGCATGCTGCTGGATCTGCTGGTAGAAGAAGAAGAAGAAACATTCTTGCGACAAGGCAAGTCGACAATTGTGATTCAGTACCAAAGCCTCGCGCGCGGCTCGATCAACGTACGTACTGTAAATGGAAATTGAAGGCGATTTCGGTTTGATGCATCAAGGGCCCAACATAACATTATGTTATATTATTGTTGAGATCGACGAACATTATATTGTTGCGCGCGGTTTGGGTGGGATCCTCCTCTTTCACGACAAGATCGAACACAACCTGCCAATAAAAACCCTAGCCGCCGCGAGATCGATCTTTATTTTGACACCACGAATCCGATCGTTCTGGCTACTACGTACACCACACATCTATTTTAGCTTCGCCGGGTTGCTTCTCTTCTCCAGCGGTTCTAATCTATTTTGGTCTGTCCACCGCTTCCAATTTGTTTGGATCAGATCTTGTTCGTGCGTTCATTGATTATTAATTAGATGATGATGCTTCTCTCCATCACTTTTAAGATAATATAATTGGCTAGCTTCATATATATCTCAAGTTGATTCGTACTATACGGATTTGTACGCGCTTCTAGTGCCTTCTCGGCGAATCAAGTTTTATCTCTGGCTTTGCTGCTTCCGTTGTACCGCCACACTAATTCATTCAACAACGAATATGTGGATCTAGCATCATGCAAAGTTTTATTATGCTAGATATTTAGCATTTGTTTTAAAATCTCCCAGTGTGTAAACTGTAAACCCTCCTCGCTTCTATATATCATTCTACTTGGCATCTCAGCTTACAATACAAGTCTTTTTTATTTTACATGGTCGATGTTGAACTTGCATTAGCAAACCTTTCAAGGTTGCGAGCAGTGGGCTGACTGGTTTACAGCCTTTTCTTTACTGCATACTAACTCACTATTTGTATTGATTTCTTCTACTCTAGGATTTGGAAAGATATGCTGACATCTTTGGGATGTGGTAAGGAGCACAAATGAGGTGCTAATGATTAGCAAGGCTGGTCGAGACACAATAGGATATCATCTCCCAAGCTCAGATAAGAGCCTAAAGACTTGCAATAGTGAGGGAAATAAGCTGATTCAGTCGTTGCCTCCAGGTCTGCTGGTCACTTCTTTTTTTCTTCTGCGCATGTATTTAACAATTCAATTGGAGGATTCACATTTGTGGTGTATTATTTTTTTTAAACTAGGTTCAGGTGCTACTGTTAGCAGTGGCCTTGGCAGCTCTAGTGGTTCTGATCAAGATGTCTGGGACTGTTTCAGTGCAGCTGCGCCAAAAATGGCCCGAAGTGTGGTCTCAATTTCCTTGTTTGATGGTGATCTTGCTGTGTTAGGCATCTATATTTCCCAAGCATGCATTTGAATAGTAGCAATTAACTATTGATCTTTTGTAGGAGACACCAATGTCTTTAGATGCTCAGGAATTCCTGTCAGATGCAACCGATCTTATATAAGAGTACTGACCTCTGCAAATTTGGCTATGGCTCTGAAGAATAAAATAAAACTTGGCTCTTCAATGAGGGTTGGTAGTTATGTACCCATTTTGCTTTGTTTTAAAATAGCTGTGGTAATTCTGAATTCCCTTCTTGCTTTGTTGTCGTTTCAGATTCAAGTGCGCGATGCATTCGGTAACGTTGCCCCTGGGTGCTTGCTGCATTGTGAGTTAGAACATGGGATTGCTTTTGTTTCAGTCACACAGTTCCTTGATGTTTGTGAAGTGCATCTCCGACATGGGGTCGAATTGTGTCCCCGCAGTGACCTTGTAGTCATACAGTTCACTGACTCTGATGGAGCGATGCCTGTAAAAGGTGTCCTGACTAAAGATTCAAGCACTTCTGAACATGACGAACTGCTTTGTAAGGTATGTTGTCAGTTTCTCTTAGTTCTTTACATTGTGATACTGGAAATAAATTGTATTGTTATATGAGTAGTTAAGCTATGACTAGATCTGGATGCACAGAATGACTGCAATTATGTCTGAAGGCACCAGTCCTATATCCTGCTATATGTCACTTCTATTTTCTCTGATCTGATGTGAACCTTGTTGGTTGTCACTTGTGCTAGGCTGGTGATGGTGGCCCATTCTTCGATGGTGATGGAAACTTTGTTGGCATGAACCTTTTTTCCAATGAGGGAAAATGTGCTTTTGTGCAAAGGAGTGTAATTGTTGAAGGAATGGAGCAATTTGAGAAAAGGAATGAGTTACGCGCACGCAGAGCGCATGGACCATTTAGGTATGTCTTTTATATTTCCTGAACATAAGAGCAGTACTTTTCCCAGTTTGCTTATTCACACTTGTCTTTCGCTGGTCATGGTTGTGGGTTCACAGCCGGTGGCTGTAATCATGAAACAATTGGGTCGACTAAGGCGGGCATTAGTATTTTCTTTGTAGTTGTGAATTATGCATTATGAATAACTTGATTTCTTTGCTACGCCTACATTGAAATGCAGCTGGACTATGTCACAGTTGTTCACTAGTGATATGATTTATGCATTGAAGCCAATACGTGTTTGTTTAATCGAAAGAAGGAACATCATCAGTCCCGTGCTAAAACATAGACAAGTGGTCTGAATTTACTTATGGTATGATTAGTGATATGATTTATGCATTCAAGCCAGTACATGTTTGTTTACTTGAAGGAACTTCATTCGCCTATAACATAGGCAATTGAACTGAACTTAGATTTATGACACATCTCAACTCTAAACATTTAGTCATCTTGATTGACTGAAAGCTGGTCGCAGAATGAAAAGGAGGATTGGGCCACGTAAGAAGAAAAAAATTCAGCCGTCCGATTAGCACTGAATGGCCCAAAAACAAACACGATCTCCGTTAGCTGTTGGTGTCCTTTTGACCTCCAGGAATCATCCAGCACCTTCCATATATGCCACAGCCACAGCCTGGCCAATTCAGAGTTGGGAGCAGCAGCAGCCATCACGTGGTTAATATGTACTGGCACACTAAAAGGGAAGAGAGACATTGCTATTAAAAATCATTTTTTTCTACATCTTAATTAAATTCTCTTATAGGTTCCACTTTGCCTAAACAAGTAACCTAACTTGGTCCATATCACACCCTAAATGTTTAATTTATTTAAGTAACGACCTGGTAGTAAGATTTAACATCATGGACGGGTACGTTATAGACAGTGGACTATATACATTTTAGAAAAATACATTAATGTTTCTTAAGCTTTTCTAGAACTATATGATAAACTCTCGATGTGAGTATCTAGATTTTAAAACTTTTCAAGTGACTCAGTTAGCGTCAATTTCACTTGGAAGGAACCAACTAAAAATTGTATGAATTACTAGAGCGTCAATTATACTTACTTAAGATTATGATACTTTACAAAATTAGTTGGAACTACATGTCGTACACTAATTATGTGGGTTCCTTTAAATATAATATTCAATTTCATTCCTAAAAATCCGATAGATTTGTACTGAATTTTAACGACAAGATTATTTTGACAAAAAGAGTACATAGAAAAACTCAAATCACCATATGACGGGCCACATGGCGCGGCACCGCCGCGCTATTTTCTAGTGTTACCTATAAAGTTCTACTTGAAAATGTTTCATACACGTGCCTGTTTTTTCTAATGCATGTTACATGTGTTCTGATGTGGATTTTATTTACTATAACTAAGTTCAACATGTTGTGCTGCAGACCTAGATTTAATCGCACAATTGACCAATGGTCGCGAAAGGCCCACTATGTTCTTATCTAGAAGGTGAGCAACACTGGCCACTCCTTGGTACAACTGAAATATCATTTTTGAGTTTATCAGAGTGCTGCATGTTGTAGTCCCTTGTCTTTTATCGCTATTTTTCCGTAATAATGCCTACTACTGTAGGGTGAGTAATAACAAGTTAGCCTAATTATATTGTGTTTATTGTTATATCTTACACAGGCCTACCCCAACTAGCTTGGGACAAAAGGCTATGTTGTTGTTTTTGTTTGTTATATCTTACACAGCTTTTTCTTTAGAGTATGCCAAGTGCCTAGTGCACGGAGGTACTTTCTGCATATTGCAGCCTGTCTAATCAGTTTAGCCTTGTTTTTCCCTGTGTGTTGGATAGGATCCTTGCTGAAGTTGATGAATATGATTAAGCAAACATGTATTCTTTCTTTGATTCATCTCATTACAGGCATTACTTGGTTGATCCAACCTGCTTGAAACTCAGAATGTGTTGTTGTTGCTGTACAGATGACGACGGCGACAGATGGACGGTACCCAAGTCAATTTAGTATCATTCCTAGAATAATGATTTTGTTGTTCATGTGCCCGGGGTCTCAATCGTGCAGATCGATATACCATAAGCTCTATGCCTACTAGGTTACTGCCAGGTAGAATTTCCACCTCGTCGTGAAGATGAATTGCACGAACATCAAGGGATTGTTTGACATTGACGAGAGTAATTCCACGACTTAAATAATTGGGAAAATAGTTTTGTTCCAACCACCCTGTGGCAACATTACCGGATGCATCGTGGACTTGAATCTAAGAAGAAAATAAAGCAAAAACATGAATATAAGCATGCGAAGAAAGAACACAGAACTAGCACAACGGTCTTAGATGAATGAAAAAGCAAAATGAGTATAGAATGCAGCACCAACCTTCATGTCACGACCAGCATCTCTTCTGGCTATAAAAGTTGTACCCAACATTTCTGAAGTCAGTATCCTTGTCATAGAAGTATTGTTGCTTTCTATAGGAATGCCAGAGCATACAAGCATGTTTGTGCAGCCTACATGATTCACATAGTCAGCTACAGATATTCAAATGTTCATTTGGAAAACTCAGGAACAGTAAACAGAGGAATAATCACCATCAAATAACACAAGGGAGACGACACTTTTGGATATTTTTAAGGAAACTTCTTCACGGAGAAAATCACAGACATCTTGATCAAAACCACTAGAGCGGCCAAGTGTGTCAAAAAAACAGCCTAGTAAGGAAAATGAGACACAACAACCATCGTCAGTACTCAATTGAGTTGTAAAAAGGTATGTCAAAGAAAGGAATGGCCAGCAAACCTGAACTTAATGAACTAGTTGTCTCTCCCTCACTAATCTTTTGCTTCTCAATTGAATTTGCATCATCTCGTCCCATGCCTGCTAGTCCTCTTGCTCATCCAAGCAAGCTTCTTGTAAATAAAATCATCAACGCAGCTATTAATTGTCAGAATGTAATCAATGCAGAATACTGAGTAATGGTAACCAGTAAAGCAATTTGCGAAAACTATCACTTGAAATTCTGATAAGATTGTCTGGTTCTTGACAGTAACAATCCTAAATTGTCCCCGTATAGCTAAATAAGGCTAAGATAGGACAAAACACCAAAACTGTAACTATTAGTTTCTCACATACTGTAGCAAACAATGCTGTCGAGTAGTCCGTACAGTGTCGACGAATACCGCTAGATAAGCAACCCGGCGAATCTACGATGGCTAGTGTTGAGAGGGAGATAGAAGGCAGGATGGGAGCAACACTCCTCTTCAATCTCTAGAAGAAACTGAATTGAGGATGGTGGTTGGGGTTAGGGTTTGGGATTACCCGTGGCCTGCGGACCTAGAGGGATCCCCGGGGTGTCTCGCCGGAGAGCCGGGCGGAAGATGGAGATGGCGGCGCCGCGCCTGGCGTCGGGTTTCGGAAGACCGCGCAAACAAGAGGGACTGGGGAAGAAGAAGAGGGGCAAGGCCGCAAGGGGTAGATCTGGACCGTTGGATATAGATCTAACGGTTATGATCAATCGCTTATCGAATCAGGAAGTGTTTCGCGCATTTGTGCTTTTGTTTTATCAATCAAATGTTTAAATAGAGGTGTGTTCTTAGGCCAGTCTCAGTGGGGGTTTCATGGGAGTTTCATGATATTAAATGTGCTGATGTGGCAGAGGAGAGAGAGCGAAGAGTTTCATGGGATGTGAGAGGAGTTTCATCACCATGAAACTCATTTGGCACGGTTTCATAGATTCTGGTCTTGGTAACCGTGTGATGAAATCCTGCACTGAGACTGGCCTTATGAATTTTGTTTACTACAATCTGAGTTCTCGCCGGCCTAGAGTTCTACCCCACAGGTGAGCAACAACGGTTGCGACAGAACTATGTTGAACTATAATTGAATAGTGATTAGCAAAACAAATCGTAACTTTGTTGAACTGTGTTCTCAATCCAGTAGGATCAGCTACCTATAATTGGAGTCCGTCTAGTGTAATATTAGAATACTTCTATATTGTTCACAAAACAAACTTTGTTATTACTTTCTAGACTGTCCAATCGGTCAGTTTGGTTCTATATACCCTAGCTACGGCTAGTCTCTACCCTTGTTATTTGGAGTTAGCAATTGTTCAGTTTCCTGCTAGCTTGATTGAACCTCTCCTTGAGGCAGCAGCAGATGGAGATGAAGCTTGTTTTGATTAAGAGGATGAGTGTAACTGTTATACAAGCAGAAGCAGCAATTCATCATGTTTTGCGGTCGAGACAAGCTGGGGAACCGTAAGGTCCACCTGGCGATGACGTGGCTAAATTGTCAATATGATCGATGGTGTATTAAAGCAGCAGTTGACCATATGACAGAGGCGGATCTGAATTATTTATTTACCGTTCCACAGGACGCACAAAGACCCCAACGATTTTGCAAAAGTTATATTATATATAAAAATTTGAGGTCCAAAATGCACTTGCTGTAGTGTACCATTAGATTGATGACCATGGTGCCGCGTGAGGAAGAATCTCTCTCGGCACTCCACTACATGATCCATCCCTAAATTATACTTTACTTCCAGTGAGCAAGCATGTCCTAGAAATCAATTATCAGGAGACGGGCTATCTACAGACGTTATCATGCAGCTAGGCAATCCTTTTTTCTTTTCTATTGCTACTACTTACTTGCAGAGACTCTCTATCGTCTCCACCTTTGGAACTACCACTAACTCAACCTGCTGCAGCCTTCCATGCTTCTTACGCTGCTGCAGGTTGGTTCTTCTTCAACTTCTCAACAATGAACTTCCTCGTGTCCGCGCCCTTCACATTGAATTCCATCAGAAGATCTTCATACAGTGTCTTCAAGCTTGTATTGAATGTGATGCTGCGCCTAGTCGGAGGGTTTGTCATGAGCGCTCCTGCCTTTGGTGCATTGCTCTTACTGCTGTCCCTGCTGCTGGATGCTCCGGCATCACTACTTTTGCATTCTGGCCCTTCCTTGTCCTCCTCTGGCACTACTGAGCCAACATCATTACCCTCCATGTAGTGCTTGCATGCCGCAAGAATGGTGTGCCCATGCACCCGGAAATGGCCGGCAACAAGGTCTGCAAAGTGCTGTGAGGAAGCACAAATCAAACATGTATCAGTTTGGCTACAATACAGAACAGCAGAAAACTACATTTTACTCCTACTTTGCCACACCAGTAAAATTAAAAACAAATTACCTCTGGAGGCCTCCGAAGTGAGTACAACATTGTCCTGCATGAGTACAGAAAGGTATTGTCGTTATACTCCAAAGCATTCCGCTGTCCATGCAGAGTGTTGGCAGTGCCCTCATATCCTGGCTCGTTGTAATATGGCTTCTCATTCAAAATGAGAGCTTGAATGGAGACAAGAACCTGCAGCAAGGTTGATTGAGCTGGATTCCACTTCTCACAACCACTACCACTCCACGTACCAAGCAGGCTAAGGCACACTTTTCCACAGTTATATAAGTTTGGATTGATCCGAAGTCCTCCAGAATGGTAATGTACCAACTGTAATCAGAGAGAGTTTCCAATGAAAAGGTGAAGATGATTATATAAATATAAAGAAAGAAAGAAAGAAAGAAAGAAAGAAAGAAAGAAACACCCCAAAGCTTTTGGTATTATACCGGAGGGCCAGAAGGATAAGAGGACGGAATGTGAACATCAAAGAAGAAAAGCCCATCGTGGTAGGGTGTTCCCTTAGGCCCAATAATCGCAGCTCTAAGAAGATCCATTCTATCTTCAGCAACCCGGACATAAATAGATGCTGCACCAAAAATACATCAGAATTACACCCCTTAAGATATGAAAAACAAAACACTAATATACAGTAACCATGTGAGTTAGCTTGTCCAACACTTTATCAGCTGTGAAAAAACCATGGCAATGATCTTAAACTTCTACAGACATACTCCCGCTGTCCCACAATAACAGGCCGTTTTGGAAAATATCAGACAGACTAACCAGAATGCCAAATGTCCTATATACCCCTAATAACTCTAGTAGATCGTTTTGATACAAGAGCTTGTCGGTTGGATTACCAAGTCACAATTTAATTAGCAGACCCCTTCGCTGGAACATCCAGCTGCTCTGGCCAATCCCCGAGAACAACGGCTCAGGCCACGAGAAAAGGCAGTAAATGAACGCGTGGAATATGGACCGGTGTGGCTTCTTTACCGTGGTCTGAATGCTAAGTGGACTATCTTCACGGGACAACCCAAACGGCCTGTTATTGTGGGTCGGAGGGAGTAATATGCAAAAAAGTACAAGGCACCAAGATGATGAAACAACAAAGGAAATGCCAATATTACACTCGAGTAAAGTTCTTAATAAAGATCAAAGTACTAACTTCACTAAAGGAATTCTAAAAATATTTTGTTTACCCTTAAATATATGTTTCATTTAGCCCAGAGCAGCCCTAAAAAACTAATGATAATAAAGGGCTTTGTTGAATGCAACTAATAACTACAGGCATCGGTCTTTTAACCCCAGGAAAAAATCTCAATGGCATACAGCGCATGGAGGTGAGGAGGCTGGAAGCCCCAAATCATTCGAGATGGCTTGTCCTGACACCTTATAGAGTAGACAGGCCCTAACATATAGATCTAATTCAAATTAACTAAACAATCTTATAGCAAACTTATCCCCTCTTTCAACTATTTGACTTTTTGGTAACTTGAATTACGGTAACCTGGGCTGGGGAAGCACTGGTGACTACAGGTGCACACATGAATGAAGAAAGCATTTCTTTTTTTTTTTGTGTTGATGTTGTCCCCAAATGTTATGAAGATGGTTGGTTTCACTTAAAAGATGGCACACTAAGCCGTATAAGAAAGAAACTAGTCTACTTTGCTCATAGCTAACCTGGTAGGTCCTTCTCCAGAAGTTTCCAGTCATGTTGAACTCTCTTTGACCAGGCTCTGGTTGGCTAAAACATTGTAAACATGCAACACTAGGTGAGTGCCCAAAAGAAAAACAAAACAAGAGCATTTAGTAGCTGAGCGTCTCACCTCTCCCTGAGAATTATTGGCAAAGTGATGGTCAGAGAAATTTTGAACAGTATCAAACTGCTTGAACTGCTTATATTTATTTGCATTCTCATCTACAGCCTCTGATTTAGATGGCTCCTCGGCTTCTTCCTTGGCTGCAATTTTCTGCAGCCACGGCACAGTAGCCTCCACGCCTGGGGGCAGATCTAAATCATCAAATTTATCAGCAAGATGCATGTTAAAGTCAGCCTCGTCAAACTCATAATCATCTTCGTCATAGCCATCGCCATCATCATCACAATCGTCCTCCATGTAGTAATCCTCTTCTTCTTCGATTTCTCCAGAGTCAAGGTCCAGTGGTTCTGGTTCAGAAATTTGTAAGGAAGTACTTGTGCTGGATCCAACTTGGTCACTGGAAGAACCCTGTAAAACAGCAGACTAGTCAATAATCATACCATCAAGCAATAAAAAAAGGCATGGAAAAGGACATGTGAAGTCTTCTCTTCCAAAATCCTATATTTAATTAATTAATTAATTGTGTGGACTGATTGCCAATGAAAATCTGACCAAGAATGCTTTTGGCCTTTCATGGATTCACACAAATGCATGCATCTTCTTTCTTTATTATGATAAAAAAAGGGCCAAAACGACCACTGTTAGTCCACTACTGTTATTCACACTGCAATGGACATACTGTAAAATTCCTCGGCAGGTGAAATAAAGTTACAGCAGCAAGACATCTCTTGACACAGTACTGGCCTGAAATCACTGATACGCTACAATGCTGAGACATGCCAAACTGTCGTTGCACCCCAATCGAGCCAAATATGACTGGCATTGCATCAATCAACCCTACTTGTGGCATAGCCCCCCGAGAAATTTAGCCCCAGGAAGCAGCGGAGGCACCCTGAATCGCCGCCCCCCAAAACCCAAACCCTAGTGGGCCGCGGAAAACCCCAATCAATCTGGGACCCGCAACCAAACCCTAAACGAGGAGCCCCGTTCCACCGCGAACCGCGCGGAATCCGGCCGGAACCTCGCGGGCGGGGATTGGTAGACGACTCGACCGATCAACTCGGAAGGGAAGGGGGAAAGCGGTACGTTAAGGCAGGAGGCGAGGAACCGAACAGGCGGGGGGCGGTTGAGGCTGACCTGGCATCGCTGGCGCTTCTGCTGCTGCGCGGCGCCCCACGCGGCGGCGTCGGCCGTGCGGCACGAGGAGGAGCCGGAGGCGGAGGCGGAGGCGGAGGCGGAGGCCCCCTGCTGCTGCAGGCCGCCGCAGTACCTGCAGGAGGCAGCCGATCATAACTAATTAATTAATCAATCAGGAGGAGGAGGAGGAAATAATCCCCAAAATAAGAGGAGGGAGAAAGGGAGATGCGCCGCGCCGGCGGGCGGCGGGAGGGGAGGCGGCGCGTACTCTGCGTCCATGGCGGCGGCGGGCGATCGTCGCGGGTGTTGGCGAGGCAGGTGAGCGATGGATCGAAACAAGGAAGGAAGGAGTCGCCACCGATTTATTCCATGCCGCCGGCTGAGCGAGCTCGTTAGTCCCTGCCCGCCACGCCAGTGACGTGTGGGCCCACAAGACATCCCGGGCCCGTTCGTCAGCGGCTGCGACGGGGGCCGCTGGCGGATTCGGTGACGGCGGAGGTTGGTGGTTAGATTAGACGGAGGGACGGAGGATCAGTCAGACGGGCGGGCGCCGTTTCCGTTTGGGACGGTCGGGCCCAGCTGTCAGTCGTTTTCGCTGGGCTTTTTTTTGCCAAAATCAATCTGATGGTGAGGCTGACAGGAGTGAGTGGTGACTGCATTGCTCTTGGCCCGGCCGGTCAACAAAATCTGGTAGGTACAAATCTGTGGGTGATTTAGCCAGTGATAGTATTTTTATCTGGTGTTAATTATGTGCACACCGGTAGGTAGCTTCAACTGAGTATGATCGAATGCGTTTTCTACCAGAAACTGTCAGTTCTAGCTTCCTAATACTGAATTTCTTCATCATTGACATAAAGTATGCACGCCCAGTTGTATACCAGCGAAAGAACACCGACCATGTACAAACTGCAGAAGAACTCCAATATCCATTGCCTGTGCAGGCCGGGGTCAATGGGCACTGATGGAGGAGCTAGCCTGACGACGGCGAGGGAGAGCTCGTGGGAGTGTGGGACACGAGGGATAGGTAGCGCCGAGCCAGGGCAACACGCTGACTCGCTGACACAACAACAAGCAAGTGAATTCACTCAATTCAGTTTCACAATGAATGACAGATTGATTACCCAAAAAAAAATGAATGACAGATTGACAGTACACAGTAGCATTCAGAACAAATGGAAGCTCACTGATTTTAGATGATCTATAGTAGTTTATATTTCAGAAAAATAGAATACACTATTGAACGTTTCATTGATCTGATATCAAGGGGTTCAGTTTGAAAACTGAAGTCGATTGCTGGAGCATCAGGCAATCTGAATGCTCAAGCCACCCTCTGGGCTGCTCCTTTTATGGAAGGATGGAAAGTTTATGGCTGCTCCGAAAAATGACAATCGTGTCTTTTTTTCAGGTGTCATCCAGTGTAGGTTTTGTCATTGTACATAAAGGAGGCACCATATAATGTAACCCAATCACCCCGCAACCAACAACACATCAGTGTATTGAGCAGTTCTTACATAACATGACAACCAAACATTTAGGACATCACTTGTGCAATTCTACTGCTTTGCACATAACATACACATCAATAGTTACCTTTCTCCAAGTGAGAAGAAACACTCAAGATGTACCAAAAAAAAATGAGAGCCGTCACTTCCACTCCCACACTAAAGATGGTTTGGTCCTCGGCATCCTAAAGATCACAGGAATGTCGTTAATAACTTCGTTTTCTCGGTGGTCATTAAGAATCTTGGCAAGCTCAACATCTCTGTCAGGATCAAAATAAATAAAGTCTGACTCCAGCAAGCCTTTGAAACCATTCTTGTGTGCCATCATAGCAGAGTGGTATAAATTCATCGATCCATCAAAATCACAGGAATGACCTCCAGATGGTGGATGTAAAATCTTGCTTCCTTTATTCTCACAAAAAGAGCAACGGCCTGTTTTCAGAGCCCAGCACCAAAAATAGAAAGATGTGAGAAATTGAGGATACTAGTGCCAAAAGGATTCATATGGCGGAAAAAATCAGCAACTACAGAATCAGTAACTCTCCTTCCCTTCAGAATATTTATTTAGGTTATTATGCCTAACTAGTAAGGAGTTCTCCAAAATAGTTTATGAAAGAATATCCTTTCCTCACTGTAATGCCTTCAAAGCTATGGTTTATAGCTTACATGAGTTATGGTTCCTAGGTTTGGGCAAAAATCCACTGCAGCAAACTAACAGCGCCGAACTAACTGAAACCACACAAGAACTTGCTGTTGTTTCGGTAGTCAGTGTACAGTGCGGTGAACTTGCAGCGCTGGCTGTTTGGTGTTCAGTGTTTGATGTGGTTAGTAGGTCTTAGAAACCAAAGCACTGAAATCATCTGCAGGCAGCCTGCTGGCCAATGGCCCATTCCTCTCGAATAGTGTCCCAAGAACCCAGAACTTAATCCACCAAAAATAACCAAATGCCAGGGGTAACGGCTCCTAATCCATACGATCATTACCCAGGTAGGTGTTCACCATGCTCGTCGTGTTAAGAAAACCAAAAGCAATTACAGCAATAAAGTTTATTAGTGTAGGAACGAGGGCTTACCAATACATGCACTGTAATCATATATAGGGCAGCAGATGGATGGCTTCGATTGAACATCTTCAGACAAAGATGACACCCAGAATTCAGCAAAGAAGAGTGTGCGCTGACGGGGTGATGTGATAGCATCATTTGCTGCATCATCATCCTTTATAGTCGCCAAAAAGTTGGCATGATAGAAATTTGGGTGATGGGGAGAATTGGATGCTGTCACTCCGCAGATATTATCGAGCTGGTAACTTGGTTCCTGCAATAAGCATTTAAGAATATTTCAGAAGCCTTGTGGAAGCAGGGAGCTACTTAAGCCATATATAAGGTCGAGTGTCAATGTGGATGGGGAATGTAACACATCATTTATGACAAGGCAGCAACAACTACGAACCACAATATATGTTGTAAAAACATCATCATAGGCTCGCCAATCACATATGCCATAAGGGAACTTAAGCCATAAGGCTTGCTGGTGGCCGATAGTGCAATCATACGTGAAACTATCAGAGCAGAACACCAGTACAGCGTTCGGTTCAATGTATCAATGCATCATCACAACTCCATTCCTCAAATGAAAAAAAAAGGACACCATATACTAACAGAGTAACAGATATCATAAAGCACTAAACGGTAACCAACAATCACAAAATTACAGCAAGATATTAGCTACTAATATTAATCTACTAGTTGGCAAACAAAATCAAATTAACCAGCACAAAGCACTACACGACAAAGGTACTAAACAGTCACAAAGCACAGTGGCACAACGGCTATATGAAATGAAGTCTGAGCAAGAGGTTATGTTTTTGGTTGTTAATTGCGTACCCAAGGATGCCGATTGCAGTATTTGCTGAGCACTTTAGTCAGCTCGGTGTGAACAAAGTTTAGCTTCCTTCTGAACTCCGACTTCTTTCCAGAAATCCGCAATGACAAAAACGGGTAAACGACGCAAGAATCCTGCTCCTTTAGCGCCGACACAAGCCCTACAGGGCACACTTCATCGTTGAGGACTGTGATTAGCTGGTCCCAATGGGCATCTGAGATCAAGCAGCGCAGGAGGGAGATCCTACTCGGTGACAGGGACATGAGGAATGATCCAAACGCATTATGCTGGGGGTGTTTGGCAATCTCAGCCACATCAGCAAAGGTGACATTGCCTCCTGCTCTATTTATAATGCAATCAACAACATGTGATCCAGCTAAGTCGCAGCCCAAAGAGCTGAGGTACTCCAAAGCACTGTGCTTGGACCCACAGGTGTCCTTCAACATGGCGACAAGTCCATCGAGGGAACGGGACTCCAAGCAGGCCATGGCTCTGGTGTCAAGGATGCCTGCTTGAGGTAACTCATCTTCAACACCCCGTGCAAGCGGGAAGGCCACATGGTACCAGAATGAGCTGAGGATGATGTTAGACACGGGGTCCATGAAGCCATAGCAATGTCCAGCAACAAGGAGAGCACGAAGGAGGCCGGGCTTATTGCTGGGAAGTGTGGCGAGCGCCTTGATATACAATGCATGGATAGTGTCCAGCAGGCACATCTTCACGGACAGTATGTGCTCACACGGGGGTGAATCATAGTTCACCTCTGCTGTTGCCATGGGGCAGAAGCTGCGAGTGCTGATACCTGCAGGAGGCATTTGGATAGCTTAGCCTCCATGTCCTCACTGTGGAACACCAAGTCAGAGATGTATTTTTGTGGCTGAGACCGGAAGAAATCGCAGGCTCTCACAATAGATGTTTGGGCGACAATGCCCTCCCCAATGCATGTTGAGATCACGAGCACGCCATCATCGCCTCGGGCACAAGTGCGGCCATTTGGACGGCACCAGAAGTCTATGTTGGCTGGCGGCGGAGTCGGCGGCCATTGCCGGGCCAGAAGCTCCCTGATTTCCCAGACGTCGCTGGTGGTGAGCTGCTCTTGCTGAAGCTTGGAAAGCAGTATAGAAGTGAGGCTGTCACTGGGGTACTGCGCCGTCATGAGGCTTGCCAGGACGTCGGGCTCCGGGTGCTGCGCCTGGAGCGCGGCGAACCTGAAGGCGGCCTTGAGCTTGCCACCGTCCGGGAGCAAAGGTCGCTGCTCCGACGAGGCGGCGGCGAATCGGTCGTGGTGGACGAGCTTGATGGCGAGAGGGAGGTGGAAGGATGCGAGGTAGAGGTAGCGCCTGGCCTGGGCGTCGCTGAGGTAGCGGAAGTAGGCGTTCATGAAGGCGCCGACGCCGTCGAGAGATCGGAAGCCGATATCCGCCCAGCCTTTGATCCCCACGCGGACCCTCCGGTGCGGCGGCGGGTGGTCCCCCTGTTGGTCGTGGAGGAGCAGGCCGATGGCGTTGAGGATGATGTTGGTGACGGGGTCGGCGGCGAGGCCGAAGCAGAGGCCGCCGGCGCAGATGCACCCGTCCAGCTCCGGCATCTCCTCCAGGGGCAGCCGCCGCGCCGCCTCCTTGTAGAACTCGTCGATGCGCCTGCTGCTCGTCTCGAACCAGTTTGTGTGCGCGGTGGCTTCGTCAAGGGCATTCTTTCCGCCGTGGAAACAGGAGAAGCTGCCCCTCCCCGGGGCGGATGATCGGCGCAGCATAGATGGTGATTCTTCGACGGCGGCGATGGTAATTTTGGCCGCGGATTGTGACGATTTTTCGGCGCAACTCGTGGGATTATTGGCCATTGGGATTTTTGTTGATCGAGAATTTTCTGTGCGGTGGTAGCGGCGGCGGCGGCGGCGGTGGGGTGCAAATAATTAAGGAGATCTATCTGATATGGAAAATAATCACAGAGTCCATCGTCGTCAATAATACAGTTGGCCAGTCCCAGTGCAAGGTTTCATGAGGTTTCATGCACATTAAATAGGATATTAACTCAGTATTTTAGATGATGTGGCAAGAAGTTAACGAGGAGAGAGATGAAATGGGTTTCATCTAGATGAAAGTCTGTATACACAGTTTCCAACAAATCTATGTCTTCATACATCACCTAGGAAACATTAAAATGAAACTTTGCATTGTATGAACCATTTCATCTGTAAATTTATTGTCCCCTTACTTATGTGGCATTCTTGAAAACATAAAAATAAAATCCCCTAAGACTAGCCTAATATCCAACGTACTAGAGGTCTAGAGTTCAGGGTGGTCTAGAATCAAGGACCGACACGACGTATGTCCGTTGCTGTCTATTTTCCCGTACATACTGTATGTTACATTCTTTTTATTATTATTTCCCAACATGGCATTGTCCTATATGTCTACTCAGTTGTCGCTGTTGTAGATTGGGCGGGCTACAAAGCTGCGATGTTCAGTTCATATATATACTACGGCGAAATTCGATGTGCTCGACATTTTTTTAATAATGGATAATGTATTACCCGGCCTTGACCAGAACAGCTACGGCCAAACAAAATAAGAGAATTACATCTCATCATGGGGTCAAGTAGTCCTACACGACCACCAAGATCGCTATAACACGTTTCCCAGATCTTACAAAGAACTGAAAACGCTGGACACCAACCACCATTGATGTTTCTTCGAAGGCAACAGCACGAAGACTTGGTGCAGATAATACTAACCAACCTTCGAACTGTTACGCCATCCAATGCCTCCTTCGCCCTGCGCTGAATATCAAACTTAGTGTCCACACGGCCTTGGCAACCAAGAACTTCGACGACGCGCCTGCACTGCCGCCGCCGGCCTGGAGAAACCAGGCTAGGTTTTCACCCAGTTATTGATCAACCGCGGACGCAATAGGGGACGGTCTGACCAACGACTTCAGCAGCGCCTTCAACAAGGTGTGCGTCACAAACACATCACAGCCACCGGTCTGGCACAACATGCCAGACAAGGATTTCCCCCAGATCGCCGCCACCACCGTCACCCTCACCCTCACCTGAAGGACACCAGTATCTTCGTACAGCCACAAGACGCCGCCATCGCAAGAAAAGACGCACTCCGGCCACCGTCGACGAACACCGCCACCCGGAGCAAGGTTCCGCCGGTAAAGGGACGACACCACCTCGTGAGAAGGCAGCTGCACGACAGCTAGTGAAATCCGTCCAGATTGCCCCCGTAGGGGTGACACGAAGCGATGCAGGCGTTGAATCTATCGACGCGCAACGACCGCGTCGCCGTTGGCCTCGCGCGCAGGCCGTCGAGCGCCACAGACCCGCACGCGCCAACGGCCACAGCCCCGCGGCGCGACGCGTCGACGGATGGCCCGCCCACCGCCGCCCCGGAGAGATGTCGTCGGCTACCGAAAGAGCCCTGCCGCCGCCGTCCTGAAGGCCCGCCCGGGCTTCTAGCCGGCCTCTCCGGCGGCGGCAGGGGAGGAGAGGGGAGGAAGGGGGCTGACTCGGCAGGGACGCGTCGCCGCCCGGGACGCCCGAGCGAGATCCCTGCCATGTACAGAGCTGGACTGGAGATTTCATGTGCTCGACATGGTTCAAAGGTACGAGACTATAACTCAGTTGAAACGTGGGTTTGAGCCCCGGTCTTCTATGTATAAGATTGATTAAAACATCCGTGCGCTCGCATCATCACGCACGGAGCGCACGCTGTGGGCCACAGGAGCTTCAGCCAATCACATGTGCATGCATGCATTAGACATGGGGTCAACATCCAAAGGAGAGAAAAAGACCAATTAGGTTAGTGATGTCAGAATTTGGTGCAAAAGAAAATATCTATAGTTTCTAAACAAAATATCCAAATCAAAATTCGATTGTGTCATTGTGTTTCTCATAAACCGGGCCTTTAAAATAAGACCAGCCTCACTATATTGAGAAAAATATTCTGGAACATATTTTTTGTAAAAATAGTATATTTTCATAATTTGTTCTTACTTCGAAGATTTCATTTTAAGAATGAAAAATCCATGTTACTACTCTCATCTATCTATTTTGCCGGCTCAACAAAAGTTAGACTTATTTTACTCATCTAAACTATGGTTCAATCTATCCCTAATGAGACTAATGGCATGGTTGGTGGATCTCTAATTGACGATGTCATCCTAGGCTTCACAGGGTTAGATGGCTCTTACCCTTGACAAACTATCCAGCCTTAGGGTTTGGGGTAATGGTATGATTTAACCGTGACATTTAGATTAGAAAATATTTATGTTGTAAAACAAATGCTATTCAAAATATCTCAATTGTCTCATGAAAATAAAGAAACAATTATTTATTAGAAACTTTTATTTGTTAGTTTTATTGTTATATGATAGGGCATCCAAAGTACGCTTAATGTTCTAGTATATGAAAGGTGTGACAGCATACCCATCGTTCTCACAATCTTGAATAATCATAGAATTCTACATTCGCGTAGTATGCTTGATATTCCTGATTGTGTTGTGGGAAGTCTCAAGACTAAGGATTTTTTCAAGGTTGACAGAACTGGTGTTATTATACTCATGAGAAGGTTACTAGCAAATGGATACCCGCTGGTGGTTGGCGCACGTCTTGGCGCACTATTCCAATTTGGAAATTCTGACCAGAAGTATTTAAGTTCGACACTAGGAAATAAATGTTGTTTTCATGCTATGACGTTGATTGAAACTGAATAGATGTTAATAACAACACGGACAAGCTCCAATCATACTAAATGACGATGTCGTGCAGACATAGAAAAAATCTAATTTGTCTTTTATTCTTCACCACCAAACCAGACCATCGAAATCGATGCTGGTAATGGACAGATGTCTAACCAGCCGAGATTGTCGCTCAATTGAGCGTCAAATAATTACTTACATTTTTCGCTGAAAATAATCATAAAAGACAAAATGAACTTAATTGGTATCCATAATACCCGCACTACATTACAGATTCACGTCGAGTTAATAACTTAATCTCATAGTCAGGGATTTCACTAAGTGGACCGAATAATGGGTTATTGTCACCACTACAATCCCACACCAAGGATGGTTTGGGCCTCTGCATCCAAGTCATTATAGGCATATCGTTGCTTCATAATCATGGAAGTCATTGATAACCTTGGCATGCTCAACATCTATGTCACGATAAAAGTAGATAAAGTCTGCATAGCAAGTCTTCCAAACCAACCCCTCACACAGCACAAGGGTGTAGACCATTCATGCAATCAATAATCCCGGAATAACCTCTAGATTTTTCCCCACCATAAAATTTGTTTCTACAGATTTGGCCGGCGTGCTGTATGGCCGGATCCTCGCCGGAGATGAGTGGATCCATGTTGGGGATGGCCGGATCCGGGTGCGGGGAGGCCAGATCTGGTGCTCGGCGGCGGCGGTAAGGGGCGGCCGCGCGTAGGTGTGGGTGTGGCCCAAGTCAGTCAGGGCCGGCGGCGGGCTTTTGGGAGTGCCGCTCGAGGTGGTCATGGCACGGTGCAACCTCTCAGCAGCGACGTGGCTGTGAGGCCTCCCGGGTTTGGGAGGCCGTCTGCCGCCTTTGGTCGTCGTCCTCAACGGCGTCTCCTCCCCATCGTCAGCCGCTGGATGCGGCCGGGACGACCCGCCTTCGCGTGGATCCCGTCTCCTCTCCCGGCGCGGGCGTGCCCCTAGCGGGTACCAGCGTGGGGCTGCTCCGAGCTGCAGCTCCCACCGCCGTCGTCTTGCGGCGGCTTCCCTCGGCCCGTGCCGTCTTGCTAGGGAGGAAGGTTTTCTCTCTATGCAGGTTATGCTCGAGATGGATTGCAGCCTTGCAGGGACATAAGGTGAAAGTCATTCCCGGATGCCGGTGTCAACAACGGCAGCGTCACGTAGCGTCGTTCCCTCCTTGGGGCGTTGTTGAGATGCTCCTTGGATGACTTCCGGGTGAAAACCCAGTTCCGGCTCGCCGGTGGGGTGGTGGTGGCGTCTTCGATGTCGTTTTCCTCCTTGGAGGCACCGCCTCGAAGGTCCATTCCGTACCGATTTTGCCTTCCCCGTTTCGCGTTGCTAAACATCGTCGTGGGTGGTGGCAAATTGTCAGAATGAATGCGTAGAGGTTGCTTTGTGTTCGCGGTCGGGTTTGACTCCGTCCGTCATCAAGTTTCTATAAGTGAATGAAGATTGTGATGGATTGATGATGCTTATAAAGAAAATGCAAGATAGCATGGACGAAGAAGAAAATTGAGACTTAGTCTCTTAGTTTTTATTTCTTTTTCTTAGAGCTTTCTTCTTGTGTTTGTGAGCTCCTCTTCATTGAGGATTAGAGTCTAGAAACTCTTTGTAACCTTTGCCTATAAATGTTCACTTGTTGAAAATAGAAGCCGGATTCTATTCTTTATAAAAAAAAGAGTTTCTTCAGCTCGGTGCGAACAAAGTCCAGCTTGCTCTGAAGTCCGACTTGTTTGTGGACACCAGCATATTGACGCAAATGGTGTCAGGATGGGCGAGCCTCCGTCGACGTCTCGATCCTTTGCCGCGGACAGATGAGACACTGATTCTGGATATTGCTTCTTTATGAAGGGTGGTGTTGAGTTGGTCCGATCCTCCCGTACGTCACCTACTATACGTACCTGACAGCACGCAGCGCAGCGCAGGTGGTCGACAATCAAGGACGCGAGCAATGATCCAAGCCCTTGTTTAGATCAAAAAGTTCCAAAAAAGCATCTCCCAAATACACTATGCAAAAAGAAGATTCTCCGTCACATCAAAATGTCATAACATGCATGGAATACTAAATATAGATAAAATTAAAAACTAATTGCACAGTTTTATTGTACTCTGCGAGACGAATATTTTGACTCTAATTAATAAATTTTTGGACAATTTTTCACACAAACAAACGAAACACTACGATTCCCGGGATGTCAGCCCGTCAGGCCGCAGGCCCGAATCGGCACAGCCGATTCTGCATCTAAACGAGCCCCAAACGCCATGCTTGGGTGTTTAGAAGCCTTCCTACTCCTACTCCTACTCCTAGAGAGGTGACGTACAGTACGTCCAAAGATCGAATTGAGTCCGCACGTACTCCAGCAGCTAGGTTGCAATGAAGCAAGGCCTTGCAGGGAACGGGACGCCAAGCGTGCTGGTCTGGTGTCGAGGAGGCCGGCCATGTGGTAAGTAATTTATCTGCGAGCAGCGGGGAATGTCATGTCGTACCACTGTACAGGCGGTGTTGACGATTATAAAAGAGTAAAATGCACCGCGGGTATAAGAACTTGCAGCGCTGTGTCAAATAGGTCCACGAACTTAGAAACCAGACATCCAGGCCCTCCAACTTGCGAACCCGTTCACCGCAGGTCCATCCCGGTTTTGCATGGCACTGTGCAACCCGGATTTGCTACAGTAACCGGTTTTGTTTTTCTCTTTTCTAATTTATTTTGGCTGAATTTTTGAAAAATCATAATTCTTCGATACGATATCGGATGAAGATAATTTTTATACGAGAATTGTAGCCCTCGACGAGATCTACAACTTTCTAGTTTTGAGTTTTTTCATTTAATGATGTTAAGATGCTCAAAAAAATTATATAAAATTACAGCACCATAATAATCGCGTACTTTTGCTTCTCGCAAGTTCGGCCCCGCTTCTTTCCGGACGTGGCTGGCCCGCCTCCTCGTCGTCAATGTCAGCTAGCGCAGCTCTCCAGTCATGGTCGAGGATTTGGGGGACGGACTAGCGTCATCCAAAGTTCATTTCTTATAAGAGTCATATATAAGGATTTGAGGGGTGGACTAGCGTCGGGAACGCGTGCATTTCTATCAAAGTGCCATCGATAAATGCCGCGGCATCCGAGTCCAACATTGACCGCCAGAGACGAAAGGAGCGCGTCGCTCTGTGTACTCCACGGCAGCAACGTCGAGGCCATGGGCATCAGGAATGCTGGTCGGAGCCTCATCTGCACGCACCCAGGACGAGCGGTGGCGACGTCGTCCGGAAAGGAGCGCGGCCGAACTTGCGAGAAGCAAAAGTACGCGATTATTATGGTGCTGTAATTTTATATAATTTTTTTGAGCACCTTAACATCGTCAAATGAAAACACTCAAAACTAGAAAGTTGTAGATCTCGTCGAGGGCTACAATTTTCATATAAAAGTTATCTTCATCTGATGTCATATCGAAGAGTTATGATTTTTCAAAAATTTAGCCAAAATAAATTAGAAAAGGGAAAAAAAACCGATTACTGTAGCAAATCCGGGTTGCACAGTGCCATGCAAAACCGGGATGGACCTGCGGTGAACGGGTTCGCAAGTTGGAGGACCTGAATGTCTGGTTTCTAAGTTCGTGGACCTATTTGACACAGCTCTGCAAGTTCATGTACCCACGGTGCATTTTACTCATTATAAAAAGGTTGTCATCGGTAGAGATTCATACGTCGTAGACAAGGCTGTGTTTAGTTCCCCAAACTTCTCAAAAATTCTCTCTCTAAACTTCACTATTCACCTATCACATCAAATTACATCAAATCTCTCTCCTCATGCATGGAGCATCAAACATAGGTAAATAAAAAAACTAATTACATGGTTTTGAGCCTAATTAGATTATGGTAGGACAATGTTTACCACAGACAAACGAAAAGTGCTACAGTACTACAGTGTCCGATGTGACTTTTTCTCCAAATTTTCACATACACTTTTTGAAACTGAACATAACGTTGGATGCTTGCAAAAGAAATTTATGATCAAACTGTGCTAGTAGTACTAAAGATTTTTGCTGGGAGTACCATGGGTCAGGACTCAAGGAGCACTCCGATAATCAATGTAGCAGCCCATCGTATCATATTGCAGCCTCTTATTCATGTACCAAAGCTTTACAATTTCCCAAAAACAACCAGCATGTACTTGTACAAGTAAAGAGCAAAAATAAAATCCCACCTGCAGGGACGTATAAAATGTCTGGCTCTCTTTTTTTTCTTGAAGAAAAAGTGAAAAATGGAAAACATATCTAAAGCCGGAAGATGCAATTTATTTCAACATAAAAAAAATCGGTCTTTGTCTAGATACATAATACAACACAACACCTCGTCTTCCAACCATATGGAACACCCCCTTCCTTGATCATCCGCTCATGCATTAGATGATGCCCATGCCCAAACCAGCCACGTGAATCATGCAGCCAACCTGCGAGGCTGTGACGAGATGTCCGTCAAGCTTGCACTCCCACTCTTGCCACAATCCAGACATGCTCATTGCTTTTAGGTTCACTTTCTTGAACCACGTGCAGCCGCAAGGTGATCCTGGAAAAGAAAAAGGAAAAGCCACAGATTTTAGCGGTACAGTAGTAGGATTACCAGAGCTAGTACAACAACAACATAGCCTTTTGTCCCAAGCTAGTTGGGGTAGGCTAGAGGTGAAACCCAAAAGGTCAAAAAAAAAACAGAAAAAGAGTTAGAGCAAAGCAGAAAAGAAAGCAAAGATCACGGCTCAGGCACACTAATAGTGATAAAATAGTATAAAGACTATTTTAATCCCTTCTGCATTTTTCAATCTCAATGTGGAGTAACTTTGAGGCATTGCATTCATGCATTATTATACTTGTTCTCAACATAAAGAAATGGGCTTTCAGTTTGTCACAGGCCATCGGTTTTTTTTTTTGCTTTATTTTTTCAGTCATTCTCCGGGTTCATGATGAGTTAATCAAGATGTATCCCACGCTACTACTAATTCTTGTGCCAAGACATCCTCAGGACTGCAAGAATTTTTCCTTAGTATGTTAATGACACTTTTCTTACCCTTTTAATCAGCTTGTAGTTTATGAGACATTTGTCATTTTACTACTTGTTTCTTACCTCTATTTTGTATCATATCTTGTTGGATACTAAAAAGTCAAAACAATGCAATACTCAAAAGAGTTACAGGTGTAACCTTCAGTGTTTGAAATTTGAATTTCTTCAGCATGAAGATTGTCATGCATTTTAATTTGGATTTCCAACTCTGGACTGGTATCAGATGCCATTCAATTTGTTATTCCAACATATCTGAACCATATCTTTGTACATGTTGTTACAGGCACTGAAGAAACGTAAGCTCAATTTTGTGCTGAGGTCAACAAATGAAGTGGTGTCTTCAAGCACTAGGGTATACATGGTCGATACGTTAGGTTTGTGTGCCTCTCCTGAAAATTAATGTGCTCTTGGTGCAGAAATCTGTACGCCATTTTTGAACTATTATTTAACTGCATGAGATACCATTGGAATCTCTAAGGATTTAGCTATGGATAGGAGCGCTTGGAGACTAGCAATTAATGTGCCTGAGCCGTGATCTTTGCTTTCTTTTCTGCTTTCCTCTAACTCTTTTTCTGTTTTTTTTTGACCTTTTGGGTTTCACCTCTAGCCTACCCCAACTAGCTTGGGACAAAAGGCTATGTTGTTGTTGTTGTTGTATGTAAGTTAGCTACATTTCGGAGAAATTGCTAGTAGCAGAAGCAGTAGCGATTGAGTAACTCCATCTTACTTCCTTGAGACCTAGCACGCTACTGAATAATTGAGGGCACGTGTTGGCATTCAGAGCATATAATATCTGTATGGGTCCGTCCCATCCTTGATGCATTTGATTTGGTTGATGTCCCTTGTCTTCCTCTCGCGGATCCTCGCCATCCTATAAATATCCTTCTCCCCTTCCTTCGTGCAAGGTCGGAGTCATACAGGATTATCACACAGGTAAGGTTGCTCAACTGAAGACTAGCTTCAGAACAAGTACGATTTGGCTACAACTGCAGAAGAAAATGAAATGCGGCAAAGATTGGACAAGCAATGCTCGGAGCAGCTAGCACCATTATGATTGAACCAACAATTCTACCAGCTAGCAACCTTACCATTGAACTAAATGGTTTTCGTTCCAACTTCCAACACATAGCCAATCAGGGAATGATGCAAAGAAATTATATTATCCTTTGTTACTTTCTTATTACAGTTCTTACCAGCTTCACCTCATCATTACCCACATTTCATAGGACTACAGAAATCATGTAACTTACCACGTTGACAAGTATCAGATAAGTTTCCCCCTAAACAGCGACACCTTTCTCCCTCTGTCAAAACATCCACAGTCCCACACAAGCCTATAAGCTATGCACCTATGCCCTCAACATCCGCAATCCACACAGCCATCTACTTCCAAAAGCCCTAGGAGTTTATGAGGTGAGTTTGAAATTCCAACGAGAAATACATTCAATTGAAAATCCTACTTATTTCAAAGGAACTTGAATGTCCAAATTCTATAAAACTCTCACTACCTTACCAACCAATGAATTCTTAATTAGATACTGTGCATTAGCAAACTTATGATATATCCAGAGTTTATTTCAAGTTGTAAGCGAAAATGAAAGAAACTAATCACTAGATAGAAATACATACCGAGACAAAATCAAAAGCTCTAGTGTCATCTTTCTTCGAATTGCTCATCACAGCGACATGATTTTGCGGTTGATTACTTGAATTGAAAATATCAGGAAGCACCGATGTATTTCCACTGTTCACCGAATTGAAAGATGAATTCCCCAGTCCAGCATTGAAATTTCCAAAATTTTGCAGAAGCTGCTGCTGCTGAGCAAGAAGAATCCCCATGGCACCATAATTTAATTGTTGCCCAGGAAATGACTGGTTGAGCATCATATGTTGAGGCAAGCTGTACTGCAAGGGAACCTGTTGCTGTTGGTAAAAGGAGTTTTGACCAAGAATGCCATTCAATGCTGCTGCACCTGCCATTTGGCTAGTCTGATTGTTTGTATCAAAGAACTGTGAACCACCGAGGTTGCTACTGGGCTCTGCTTTAGCAGCAGGCTGAGCCTGGCCTGTTCCATTAAGGTTCAAACCAGCCATCAAATCATTGACAGTTCCTTGGTCGGTTGTTCCTTGAATGAAAGGATCAGGATTGCTGCCAAAGATATCTGGTAATTCATTCTTGTTTGATGAAGAGCTATCATGCGTGGTAGCTGATGATTTCTCTTCTACTGTCAGCCCCGAGAACAGATCATTGGTCTCCTTAGTCTCTGCCTCATGGAATGATACATCCGCAAATGGATCACTGCCATTAATATCAGCAGCGGCACTTATATCAGAAGTAGGCTCACCACCAAGCAAATCATCAACTGAAGAAACATATGCACTGTTCCCAGTGTTCTGTCCATTGCTTTCCTGTCCAGAACTTTGAGTTCCCAGATTATCTTCATCACCTGTATCAATTAAATCAGGCATCTGAACAGGTGGGGCCATTGCAGCTTTTGTTGCTGAATGATTTGTGGTTCCGGAAGGCTGTTCCCCAACCAGCATATTCAAGACCTAAGAAAAGTAGCATACCTTGTTACACATCACTACTTGCCATAGGAGTTTTCCCGAGAAAATATGTTGTAAAAAAAGAAAATATGAGCTCAATTGTAGTTTCAAGGAAACAGAAGGTATGCAATGTTTTTCTTTTTTTATATGCGTAATTTTTTTTCTTTCGATGATGGACAAATAGCATTTTCTTTTTTTAGATGCGTATTTTTTTTCTTTCGATGAAACAGCATGGAGGTCTACTTTAAAAACTTTCAGTTTTCCAAACAGACTAACCTTTGAGGCCTTCTCCCTAAGAGAAACTTGTGGCAGCTCAGAGCATTTAACCACAGAAGCTGTGTTCTCAATAAAATATGAAGCAATGATAGAATAAGGATCAGTATCCTGTTTCCGTACAATGGCTTCCAACACACAAATAGCCTTCATGCGAACCTGCAAAGTACATAAATATATTGAATACTAACAAAAATCTAATGAACTATTGGAAAATTTTACTTTGAGTTTCTTTGAATCACAAGAAACATACACGCATATGATCTGACCAAGTGAGTGAAAGCTGTGAAGTAATACTGTACGAAAACTATTCAACTAAGTGAACAGGTCTAACGGACGCTAAAGGTAGAGAGATAGAGAGAACATATTCAGTACAGCTGAGGTAAACCCATGAATACTAGTTGGTTCAATAGTTGGCCTGTATTAGCTGCAAGGAAAAAATACCATGCAACTCGAAAATTTAAGGTTTGCTGCTGGCTGCCTGATGGTAATATCAGTACTAAACTACCAGCTAGTTTGATTTTTTTTTCTCGAATATGCAGAAGAGCTGTGTATCATTGCATTAAAAATAGAATTGTGAAGTACAAGGCACCCAGCATAACACCACCCTGTTGAATAAATAATCTAAACATATCATGAACTGCAACAGCGCAGTGCTGCAGTCATGCTTGCATAAAATTGTTTTCATGCAAATAGGCCCAGCATCAACATATTCATCCAGCTACTCAATAATAAATTATGCCTTGCAAGTAGAACATTGAGTTAAAAAATGCAGCTTATCCACGAACTCTATCAAACATCAAATAATATGATACAAAGGAACAGTATAGCATCAACGACAGTCATAGCATAGTTGGTCAGGACGAAATTGATCCATTTCATCTGTCCAAAATGAGGATACTTCTATCTAATTCTAACGTTTTCTCTTTGGCACTACAATGTCTTAATTGTAATTGTAAAATCCTGGATATCTTATTGCAATTTCAAGAATTCCCATATTAGTGTATAATTAAAGTGCACAAGTGCCTACACGTAAAACTTGAATCAACAGTACAAAAGAAATTGATTTATACCAAAGTTCAGGAGAGTTAGGACCCATGACTTGGCATTAGTTTTATACTATATGTTAACTGAATAACTGTGAGTGTGGATATTAAGGGGTGAAATGAAACAGTAATGAGTGATCCACCTAAACTGACCTGCCATAATGGAGAATTCAGTTTGTTCTCAAGTGCACGGCTCAAAGCGACTGCATCCAGTTTGGAAGCTTCTGTTAAAAATATCTGTAAAGCGTCTCTTGTTGGTTGCAATCGCACTCCACTTGCAGTAACAATTGTCTCCAAAAGTCTCTCTTCACGAGTCTTAATCCCAGGTTGAGTTGAGCTAGTATCATCAGTTGGTGCAGAACTGGAAGAAGTTGGACCCCAAGTAACAGAAGGCACATTCTTTGAAGCACCAGATGAAGCATGGCTCTCACTTTGAATTTCACTTGGATCATACCGACCATATCTTTCAGATTCTGTGGTCAGAGATCTACGGAGGTTAGGGCTCTTGTATGTGCCACCATTATCATTTGTCATCATCGCATGTGCAGCAGCAAAATTGCTCAGACCTTGCTTGATGGATGCACTTCCAATACCCACTACCTCGCTGAGCTCACTAAGGAAAGACTTCTTGTCATCTATTCTAGATGGATCATAGTTAGTATTTCCAAAGCCCTGTATACGCTTGCCAAGACTTTCTGTTGCCACAGCAGGTTTAGGATCCTCTGTGGAGAAAATTGCAGCTATAGCCTCGTTTGCAGTTTCACGGACAGCCTTATTAAGAGCATCTCCTCTTAAGGGATCAGGATGGCCTTTGTAGTGAACTAGTTGGCGCATAGCTGCTGAGTGTCTGTGCATCTCCCTCTTGAAATCGGTACCAGATTTTCCAACTGCGTATTTGATCAACCGTAAGGCCTGTATAGCAAGTATAGAAAAGGTTATACACTATTGAGGTAGAAGAATGGAGAATACATGTACAGAAAATAGAAATTGGACAACGAATGTGGTACTTGAAAAAACAAGATGAAAGTTAGTGCATCCACAAATCCTGTTGCAAACACTCCTCCCTTGGTTGACAGTTGAATCAAGGTTGCTTGCACGTGCTCGTTCTGTCGTCACGACAGATTGTGTGTTCCATGAGAAGCAAGGCAAGCAGTCATTTCATGTTTATTTTCAGATCAGATTACGGGACTGCTCTAGGCATCGGAACATGATCGCCATCGGTGCTACAGTTAATAATAAAAAGGGAATGAATAACCGTACCCGGATGATCCATCGACCCCCCACCTACTACTACTAGTTATCCTGACGCAGGCAGGCAGGCAGACAGGTGAATCCGATCCTGGGTCGAGAGAGGGGCACGGACCTTCTGCTTGACGAGGGGGCTCTTGCTGTCGAGGCGCTTGAGGACGAAGTCGGCGACCTCCTTGACGATGCTGGCGTCGGAGGCGCGGAGGAGCTCGCAGATCTCCTCGAGCTTGTAGACGGGGGCGACCTTGTCGTCGTCCGCCGTGACGCCGTCCACCATCCGCGAGCGCCAGTACGACTCGACGGCCCGCCGGCTCTGATCCATGGCTGCGCCGCCGATCGGAGACGGAACGGATCGGAGGGCAGGATCTGGGAAGGCGGCGAGAAGGGGTGGACCGACCGGGTCCGCGCGTCGACGAGGACGCGAGCCGGGAGGGGCGGGGCGGGTTGGTTTGGGTGGGGGGTGACCGGCACGTGCCGCCGGAGACAAGGGAGGAGGCGTGGTGGATCTGTGGAAGCTTCTAGTGGCGGGCGGGTCAGCCAGCCTCTGCCTCTATGCCCCTGCCTGGGTGCCGCCAACCGTTTCGCTTGGCTTTCGTCTTCCCAGTTCCCACCAGAAACCCAACCGGAAAGAGTAGCGTCCGCATCCACAAGCTTCCCTCCTGTCGAGCCTGTTTTGGTTCCTGAATTTTACTGATGAACCGACTGATTGAATCCGTGGTGGATTCAGTTGAGATTAGAGCTTTCGGGCCTGTTTTGGTTCCTCTACAAAATAGCCTAGGTACGTACCTACCTTTTGCTAACCTGGCTCCCTCCTGGCTTTCTCAACTCCTACCAGACACCCGTCAGTTTCGGACCGACATCATAATAAAACCAAACCTTCACGCGTGTAAAACGAGATGCAAACCCCTCCCTCCCGAAAAGTGCACATAGGTACAAGTTTATGTTCGTTATCGCAATTCAGTTCTCGCACAACAAATCAACCGTAGAAATGAATGACACAGCTCTACTCAATTCTGCACTGGATGCAACTCCTGCTTCTGGCTTGCCAGTGGTCGGCTTTAGTTTATTCCATGGCTGCGCGGCCTTCAATTGGATTCTCAGGTCAAAAACAATGCTAGTAAGCTAGTACTCCGTATAAGGCTATCAAAACTAATGTACATTGTTTTATCTATTTCAGTACACGGCAGCCTCTTGGATCTCATCAGCTTCGTCAACCACCAGCTCGTCCTTGAATAGGACCTTCAGGTGTGGTAGAACCTTGGGCAAAACCGGCAAATCAGCAAGGTTTACGCTCATCAGGTCAAAGGCAATGCACGTCTTCTCCATGTCAACCTCATCAATAACTGGGATTTTCGGGTATCGCTGGCTGAAGTGGGTCAAAATTGTCCGGTATGCTCCGGCCGATGTGCCTACTTCTATTGCCTCCTTTGTTGTACTATGGTTCCTTGCTATTGCTTCGTCCTTCATACTGTCCTCAAATGTTGCCTGATGAAATAGAGTATTACAAAGACAGCTGAGAACAGGAAACAACGCCATATTCTAATGTCATCTATCATCAACGATAGTTAGAAGAGAATATTGTGCAGCTAACAATATGAAACGATATCTGCAAGATTAGTTTATTATATAGTACAAAATGGTGCTTGTGGTCCAGATTAGTTAGAGCATGAGACAGGTACAGCAGTGTGGACACAGGAAAGTGGAGAACTATTATCATACGTATTGCACTTTTTGGAAGCCACCTGCCAACTTAATCTTGGAACATAGCGATGACACCACTTATTTGCAAGAAAAACTGTGTAGTGAAGCTTACCTCATGTATTAGCACTGTGGCATCTCTGGATGCATCTATAAGAGCTGGACAGGGTCGTGTGTCGCCAGAATATACAACCTTCCAGCCTGGAATAACCTTTCCAGAACCGTTCACCTTCTCTGCGGCTCTCAAAACAACACCAAATGCCTGTGGGCAGTGTACTACGGGGACACTGTACAGAATCTCCAAACCTGATTCATGCAGAACTTCTTTGAAATTAGCAAGAGCTGTGGTATCCCTTGGACTCGCAGGCTTCCTGTTGTAGTTCTCCATTCTACTTCCAGGGGCAAACATGGTGGTCTCCAGTTGAGGTGTGGCTGATCCAGTAACACTTTCACTGAGAAAAGCCTCGACACTAGGCTTCAAAGTATGCCTGCAGTCTAGGAATTGCATGTCAAGATCTTCAAGTGTTGAATATGCATTTAGGAATCTCTCAAGTGGCCTTGGTCCAATCACAAGTAAGGGTTCATGAGGCATCCCCTTCAACAATTTAGACCTTAGAGCAAGAACTCTAGCTAACCCTGTGTGGTGATCAGCATGAATATGGGAAATCCAAATACACCTCAAACTTTTTACAGCATCATCGGCACCATTTACACCAAACCTATTACAAAGATAGCATACTCCAGCATGAGTTCTTTTTTTTTTGTGGGCAACTCCAGCAAGAGTTCATGACTATAACTAATATATAAGTTTATACAATTTAAGAATTCTGCAAGTACTAACCTTCTTTTTAGCTGTCCTAAAGTTCCTTCACCGCAGTCAAGAAGTATACCTCCTCGAGCAAACAAGTTAATGTATATGGAACTTACATTCCGATATTTTGAAGGCTGGGATGAACCTGTACCCAAAAATGTAATCTCCATATCTTCCCTCGTTGCATCCACCACACAACAAGGGATCTCTTGATTCTCCCTTGGATGCTTTTGGAAAGGAATGCCACCATCTAGCTTATCTGATTTTTGACTGATCCATGGCTCTTCAACCATCAGCATACGACTGCCTGCTGGTGCCATGTTTTTGACGTTCACATTATTTTGCCAGAATTTTCGAACCTGTTCGGGAACTTCTCTAACCTCTGGGATCTCAGATACAAGCTCTTCTACAATATCCTTGTAGGTGAACAAGCTTGGAATAGAAGCACTATCCAACCCCAGTTGAGCATATGGACGCAGATGAAACTGCAAGAAAAAAGGACATTAACGGTCAGTCTATATTGCACTTAATAAAATTAAGTTGAACTTACAGTTAGTTTCAAAGACACAACAGCGCCATCCTATCTATCCCTCCTTCCCTTAGCTTATTTTTTATAAATTCATATTTGACAGAACATTCTTTGCCTATCCCATTGCCTTAGTTGTACTTGTTTGCCATATCCTTCCCTTAGCTTCTTTTTTATAAATTCATATCTGGCAGAACATTCTTTACCTATCCCATTGCCTTAGTTGTACTTGTATGCCATAGCATATCATGGAGATAGTATTAGATGTCAAGCATCAACTTCGAAAATTATTTGTTGTGGAAACAAAGACAAGAAAATAAAAGATCTCAGCTACTGCTTTGGTAAAGAACACAAACTTTATAAGAATAGATTGTCTACAAATATATGGTACAATGATGGTTGATATCCAAAAAAATTTGAGGCTCCACTCAGACCTAAGAATCTGGCCTTTCCAAGCATCATGGTAGGAAAGCTGAATGATATGGTGTTAAATAAAAAATTAACAGTAAATTCTAATCAGAATGCCAGATTAATATTTATGATCACATAACAAGTGCTGACACGGACACAGTGATACAGCAAGGTGAAGGCACAAAATTACCTTCAGCAGATTTTGCGCAGACACGCTCCCACAGGCTTCCAATGAAGTACTCTGAAGGACCAACAAAATATTTTACATCTATAACCACCGGTAGTTCAACATTCAAGGTATTATGTAGGCTACTGGAACCTACCTTATCACTCTCCATGACATCATTTGAAGGTTTCACGGACCAAAACCCAGAGGATGGGAAGAGCTGCGGGCATACAAAATTAAGCCGTGATGATATCCTTGCACTACCTTTCAAGATAGGAATTTCCATGTTTTTACTGCATGCATCAAAGAAGGGAAAAATAAGATAGCGATGGCATGAGATCAATCAACCAAAAAAACAGTAGCACAAACTGAAAGTGCAACTTAAGCAGTGGTATGGAACACATCTTCCCATAACATTAGAGCACATTAAACCCTAAAAAGCAATCACTAACTTAATCATTTTAATTTATCTGTATTCAGTATTTCAATGCATGAAATCTGTTGTTTGTGTTGCAACAAAGTAGTTAATTTTGGTTAACAAACAGTGTCAATAAAGTTCAAACTGAAGTAAAAAAAATCTATACTAAGATTGCACTTCATACAAGAAAGGTAAATGTAACAGAAACATACATTTCATGTCCTGCCATAATATGTTGTGTTGCACCAAATCTTTTCATCCAGTTCTGATAGTCAACAGTTTTAGTCACAGAGGATGGACCTAAGTGGATTATGCAATTTACTTGCTTGACACTCTCTATTCGGTCCGAAGGGTCTTCATAAAAGCAGTTTAGAGGTTGAAGTGAGAAAAGTTCTGGCATATGATATTGTGTAGGACAATCCACCAGAAGAACAGTTGGTCCAGGAATTGATGGGCCAAGAACATCACTTGGATGAACCTAGAGGTTAATTGACAAACAGAAGGAACTTTAGAAAGAAATTCAAATCATATAATCGGTGTATATAATTGGTACTCAAACTTGCATAGAAAACTTACATTATCCTTGACATTAATAATGATGTCTAGGCAAAGCATCAGATCGTCAAAGGTGCCACTACGCATGTTTGTATAACTAACACCCCCCCCCC